>JAFBJR010000425.1:17571418-17663265 GCA_016785285.1 Brachirus orientalis | reverse complement strand
TATGTATGTATTTAAATTTTGGTCCCATTTAGAGTAAAACAGTTGACAAAATATGATCCATAAAAGTGGACACCAGTTTGATTGACAGCTGATATCATCCAGTAGGAGCCTGGTTGCCAGTGACGCTTCTGACATGAACCAGTTACAAAACCTCAACACGACCCCAGCAAATCATTAATCTGGAGGCTTCAAAGCAGGAGTTCAGATTCTTATTGGTGACATTACAACTGGCTGCCACTTGGTTCCCACCAATGCCCATCGGTGCTGAGCTGATATAACTTCATGGGCATTGCAGAGTCACTTGACCTGGGTGTGAATGCCGATTAAATACATTCCCACTGGTCAAAAACCCATTTAAATCCAGGATTAAATTCATTATTTGGCCAGTGGGAATGAGATATAAGTTACACCAATTGCATGCTTCCAAGAAAGGTTGGACATTTATACATCTAACTTCAGTCACTATTTCCCTTAAAAAGCATCTCAAGGCTTTGTCAATCCTACCAGATCACCCATTTCTGCCCCATCTAGGGGTGATCCATCTCGACGAGCCCAGCCAGGCTCCATTACCCCCAGACGAGCTGTGAAATGGCCATTATGTGTGTGCAGGCATGTGGGGGGGAATGGGCCTTTTTGTTAGCCATCAGCCTTCACCAACCAACAATGGGCCTCATATATGGGGCTGAATGCCCTGCTCAGACCACTAAATACAAATACATTGAAATAGCATCAACTCACCGTTCAGGAAAAAGAGGGACAAAAGCAAGGCACGACAGCAGCTGTGGGAGTTTTGATGATTGAATTCCACTGCAGAAGCATTACACTCATCACTCCATAATATAATATAAAACCCTGGAGCTAATATCTTATTAATAAAGGTTGTTGAATCATTTCATAAATTCAAAATGAAGTAAATAATATATAATACGCCCTGATCATTAAACGTCAACCCAACATAACACATATGGGATATTTTTCACTGACATGGTAACCAGAACGCTCCACAACAGTCACAAAAACTGAAAATTAAGAACTTTATTAAATTAAAAAAAATATTCCTCTAAACCATATCACCCAAAGTATTTATCATGCATAGTGTTGTTTATACATGTAGGCACTTTAATGGAAAATTCAAGTCTGTATGAAGTTTTGACACATTACCAACACCTACTTCACTGAGTGTGCCGTCGTTTCCGTGGACCAACTGTAGCCGGACACTCACTGAAAGCAGGGCAGCCAGCAGGAACAGAGGGAAAAACATATTTTAGCAACTTGATAAGAGGTTTTTCCACAAATAAACAACATCTTAATATGTCTGCCTCTTCCTGTTACTATGACACAGCCTTTTCAAGCTGAAAACCTAATTTTGTCAACTGTATATAAAGAAAATCAGTGCTTTTAGCTTGCAAAAACACATGAGCTGAAGGTCTACTGCTGCCTCATTTGGTAAGTTTATGCCACAAGGAACTTATTTGAAGTTACTTGTAAAGGCAGCAGAGGATAAACAACTCCTGTGTGCCATGAACAAAAGTTACTGAATTTCTCTATGGACTTCATAAGCGTGGGAGTTAGCAGTTTATAGTCTTTAGTTTCTAGCCACACAAGGCCATAAATGATGAGATAAAACATCCCCAAAAATAGTATGGAATCCCTGATCTGACTTGTGCTTTTCCACTGCATGTGCTTTATGAGGATGTTCACAATTTTCTTTTGTTATGGTACGATTTCAACACAATTAAAAATTAAGATGGTATCAATTTATACCCGTTGCTTGTCAAACACAGGTGATCACTACTTTTACAGATTATATGGCTTTCGAACCAGTTGGCTGCACAAAGATTACATTGAATAATAAGGCAAACAGTCATTTTATATTTATATTTATAAATCAAACTCACAAATAATTTTTTTTCATAGAGGGATTCATATCCAAAGGGACTCGCAACTGCCACTACAGCTTACTATTATTTTGATTACTGATATGCAACAGAGATTATCAGCTTCAGTTCCTTTTTCCAACGAAATGACTCCATCCACCCTCACACAGCATGGTGTGTCATCACCGACTTACAGTATCAAGGATTATATGACACCAATAACATGAAGGAGCTGATGAAGACAAAGACGAGGAGGAAGACAAGATGAAGAGAGTCATTTCCCCTGAGAGGCCTCTCATTAGCGCTGAAACAATGTAGGCTTAATGCAGAGACCAAGAGCTTGCTTGTCACACCTAAAGTGCTTTGCATTAATTACACCCCATATACACTCTATTAATAAGGCTTCCATAAGGCCTCAGCACGGGGTCTGTGAATGTGTGTGCATCTGTAAAAATATGTCATGTTGGTACTGATGTCACTTCTTTTGCTACAAGGTAGAACAGATGCAACACTAGAATAATCAACTTAAAGAGTAATAATGTCATATTTAATTGTTCAATATAGCGTTACCTTCTGATAAATCAAAAAGTATGTAGATTTATCAACATAACAACAACAAAACATAATTTTGGTGTGTTGGAAATTATCACAATGTGTCAATGTGTTTTTTTTAATGAGGGACACTCAAGATGAAGTCTAGCAACATACATATTTAAAAAATCAAAACCAAATTAAAAAAAACATTGTTAAATGTATGAAGTACATTCAACAGGCTAAATGAAACTTCATAAGATTAAGTTAACCTTGCAATATAAGAAATGTAAGTTAATAAAAATATGCAAAGACCAGTGCTGACATAATGATAAAATAAAAATGTTTTGCTGTTGAGTTTTTGTAAAGAGGAACTTGTGAATAATAAGCTTTGGCCAGTATACTACTGAAAATTCAGAAATTCTTTTGTGTTTGTATTTTATTTGTTTATTGAAGATTAACTAAAATAAATAAATAACCTCACCATCATCATCATCATCATCAGAGACCAAAGGGAATATATCAATTAATTAAATGTGTATATTTATGACTGTAGTGAATGCTTGAGTGCTTAAACGTGATTTATGTTTGTAAGCATATACTGTCTCTTGATACAGTGTAAGCACAAATGTAGATATGAATATCCCTGCATATGTGTACAAGTCCGTGTGATGTGTCTTTTAGCTGTGGATAGATAAACAGTGGAGACAAACATACGCTGCATCAGTTTAATGACCCTTCCCTGTAGAGTCTCTCTACATTCAATTAGCAGGAAAATAATTAATTGGACCAAGTCTCTGGCTGCTGAGCTGGCTGGCAGACTGGCAGTGGGAAGCCAGGTGGTCTAACAGTAAAGGGTGTGTATGTGTGTATGCGCGTGTGCGTGCGTGCATGCATGCATGCATTTTTGTTACCTCTTTAGGACTTTTTAAACATCCTCATTGGGAACAAAGCCTTGTGAGACGGAATCTCATTTCTGAGTTATTAACTAAGTATGGCTGAGCAATTACTCAGTAACAACATCTATCTTCAGTAGCAATATAACAAAGGATCAATATCAGTATATTCTTTATGCATTGTGCAAACACACTTTGAGACACAACACACATACTGTAAGAGCTTTGAATGTTTTACCTCAAATGTGTAAAATGTCTCTGATGTTTGCTGTTTTCTGTCCATAAGGAAGCTTAAAACCACAATAAACTAACTCTAAAAGTTTAAGTGGAAGCATTTTTACAACAGCATTTTGTCATTATTTTTGCTTTATCGTCCAGCCCTGTGGCTACGATGTGAATGGTGGCTTGGTTAAGGTTAGTTTTAGGCATTATCCAGTTATGGTTAAAGATGGGGAGAATTCAAATTGAATAAAAGTGCAGGGTCCTGAAAAGAACAGCATGTGTGTGTGTACCTGGTGTGTACCTTCTCTTGTGGGGGCCTTATGGAGACTTATCTTCCTTATAGGGACAAAAATCAAGTCCCCATAACATAAATTACTACTTTTAAGGTGAAAACAGGTTTTCAAGTTAGGCTGAGGTTAAGGTTAGGGTTAGGGCACTAGTAGTTATGGTTGAGGTTAGAGTAAGTCTCCAGAAAATGAATGGAAGTCAATGCAATGTCTTCTGAAGTCATGCAGTGTGTGTGTGTGTGTTCACAAATACACAAACAGATGAAACGATAAGCTAGATCTTTATATCTCTCTCTTTTCCTGGAGGCACAGAGGTCAATAACAAGCACGGGCCATCCAATCACAGTAAAGCAGTGTGACTCACATGCACATCCCTCCTTATGCATGCACTTAGTGTATTGGTTTAATAAAGAACACACGGACAGAAATGTAGATTATTTTTAACTCATGTTCTCAGTCTTTCTGTCCCTCCACTGTCTTTAATTTCTACCTCAGCACCCACATTCAAACACACACTGAATGCTGTGATTAGTAAGCCCCTGGTGGTCATATGCTGTCACTACACACAGACACAAACACACTCACTAAGTGCACAAGGGGAGTGTGTGGCTCTCCCATCAATCTTGTGCTGACTGAAGGACAAGTCTGAGGTAAACACACCATAGGGGTTTGGCTCCAGCATCAAACACCTGCATTCTCTCACGAGCAACAGAGTGAAAAGAGGTGAAGAGTGAGTCAGGCTCCTGTAGCTTCATGTTTTTATAGTAGGAAGTTGCTTGTATCCAGAGGGAGGAGGTATTAAACCTTAAGAAATGTGTCTCTAAATGATCCAGCATTATAGTACAGCTTAAAATAGAAAAACGGGGAAAGAAAGAAAGGAATAAATAGACACTCAGCCAAATCAGGAAAGGCCAATAATTTTTTGACAGTAAAGACTTGATCATAAAGTGGTAATTAAATTATTTTTACTTTCTGCTTTCATCTGCATGGGAATGTGGATGGGTGGGGTTCACTGAAGAAGTGCAATTCAGGATATTTAGTTGCACAGGAATTGATAAAAGTGACTTTCAAAAATTTTTCTGTAATTGATTAAACTACATGGCACTGATTGCACATTTGGCTCCCACTGTATATTGTTTAAAATCCCTATTGTGTGTGAAGTGTCTGCAGATGCAATCCCTTCAACCAAGTTAGGGGTGGAAGTAAAAGTGCAAAACTGTACAACATGGTATGCATGGCAAGCTGCAGATCTGTAGTTTTGGAATATATTCAAAATCAATATAAATTATCATTGAAAAAAAAAAAAAAAAAAAAAAATATATATATATATTTCAAATCTATGTATTTACAGCATTTTATGTGTAATTAAAAAAAAAAGATTGTCCAGTTTGTTTTCATATCAGTTGGAAGAATGACACAAACATTCAGCAGCTGCTTCAGTGTATCATCGATAGCCTTTCGAACACACACACGCACGCACACACACACACACACTACTTCTCCACAGAACACCATCTTCCTCCTTTTTTCATACTCTTTTTCCCTTTTCCTCCTTTATTTCCCAGCTTGTTATGCAGATTCCCAGATTTGCCTCCTTCAACACTCGTACACACATTCACAGTTCTGTCTGTACCTCCCCAGGGGCACTGGGGAAGGGCAGAGCGAAGATGGAAATGAATTCAGCCATGTTGCAAGTGGCAACGCAAATCTGCATCTGTAATTACCCCCAGAAATACACAGGAAGCTTTTCTTTCTGTACCCTCCTTATTTCTTCTGCCCTCCCTCACTCCCCTCTTCCCGATCTCCTCCTCCTCTCCAAGACACTCTCTCTTTCCTTTTACTGTCTGGATCTCTGAACTCTCCCTCTGCTCCCCCCTCCATCTCTCTCGCTCTCTCTCAAAGTCTTCTTAAGTGATGGTTGGTGGGCCAATTAAGGTGAGTACAAGTGTGTGTATGCGTGCGTGTGTGCGCACATGTGCACACTTGTGCACATAAATACACTCATGCATGCATGAGTGTATTTATGAATGCATCAAACACCTTGCGCAATCTTGCTTATGTCCACACTGTCTGTGTTTGTGTCTGTCTTTCCACACATATCTCCCCCGTGTGTATGCGTGGGTGTGGGTGTGGGTGTGGGTGTGTGTGGTGTCATCTCTTTGTGTCTGGGTTGGGGCATATTCATGTGTTTATAAGTGTCCCCTTAGGCCAAATGCAGCTTAGCTGTCTCCTGAAACAGGATAAAATCCCAACCGAATCCCAACTGTCTGTGACAGTGAGTCATGACACAGAGCCACAATCAACTGTCCTGTTTCAAAACTGAACTGAAAGTCCCATGTAATTTGCACATCATTTTATATCTTCAATAAGCTAATAAAAGCCTGAAATACAAAAGTGCCTGAACTATGACCTTCATTCATCACAATGCATCACAACCAATACATTACAAATGTATGTAAAATGATTATATTTAATAAAATGTTCTGATAAAAAAATCCAACAATTTTTATTTGATAATTGTGTTTACATTGATCAACATCATAAATATAAATGTCAGACCTTCTACCATCTTCATGCATGTCACAAAGTACTGTATTAATTCACCTAAAGAAAAAGCAAAACAAAGGGAAATAGGTGAGCAGTGCAAATATTTCAAATGATTTACCATGTTCAGTTTTTTAGCAACACTGCAGTCATTATGTATACAACAAAAAGAGCCATAAGAATATTAAAAAATGTAGGATCTAAAGAACACACCAACTTTTTTAAAAAAAAATTTAAAGCCAATAACCTTGTAGTGTATGGAACTGGTCAAATTTAGGATGGATAATGTACAAAGCAAGAAATGATCTATGTCCAAACAACATAGTGAAAATGTCCATAGAAAGAGAAAATAATTACAATTTGAGAAAAGAAGAAAATAAAAAAATCCCTCAATGTTCAGCAATTAAAAGTGCATTAGTCTATGGGGTAAATTTCTGGAAGGGTTTGGAGCTAGAGCTAAAAGAAGAGTACAAATATAAATCTGTTTAAAATATGTACAAAAACAACTTTTACATGTACATGTGAAAGGATGTGTGTTCACTGTTTGTCGGATTTAACATTTTTAATATGCAACATTTATATTCTTCTGCCATTCATTTCTGATTCTGCTGCAAGCTCTTCTTGTTGTTATTGTTGTCATTGAGGGTAAACACCCTGATTTGCAGTAAGCTCACTGAAGTCAAACAACTGAAAAGCATTCATTATAACATCCATTTAAATTGTTCCTTCTGTATTACACTGCTGGCCTCAGTGTGCAGTTCCAGGGAAGCTGAAGAGGGGCACAGAATACACCGTGGCCTCAGAATGGAGAGTGAGTAGGTGACAACGAGGGTGAGGGTAAAAGGGTGGAGGTGATGCAGGAGAGAAACAGAAGGATAGATGGAAGGATATACAGATGGAAGGGTGAGGCACACCCTGTGTCTCAGTGGCAAAGCTCTGCAGCAAAGGAGCCAATTAGAGGGAGGCAGGACACAGAGGGGCTGAGGATACAAACCCTTCTGTGACTGCATGGGCCACTGTGTGTACAGTATGTGTGTGTGAGTGTTTCTGTGTGAGAAGTGAATGTTTATTTTAACCTATCATTATTTTTCATACCATGTCGGGGACAAACACACACCCACATATGAAGCTACTCACACATTCTGCTTCCTGTTTGAGATTTTTAGCCTCTAATTCAGCACTTTATTTTGAAAATAATGAATCAAACGATTATCATTACTATTGTCAATTACATTCATAGTATCCTTTTGTTTTTCATTTGTTAAAAAAATTACTGTATATGCGTCAGGCGTGGCTGGTTTAACTATTCAAAATAACAGTTGTTCTTGTCCTGATTTATATCATGAACTGGTTCGCAAAAGAAAGTGACCATTTAAAAACTTTGGAATAACTAAATCTTGACCAGTCATTTTCAGAGACTGGGTCAGAACAAACATATGTGTCAGGGGAGATTTATTTTTGGGTTGCCAAATAAAAGTGAAAACTATTTTCAAGCCTTTTACTTAAAATGTATGGATTTAATTTTATTTTAAAGTTGCTTGTTTAAAACAAGAGTATGACTATCAATTACTATTCTTGTGAATGTTTGGTTTACTTATTCAAAATAATATTGGATGTTACAGAAATGGCAGTAAAATAGGCGACAATCTGCACAAATTTCCCTTTATCACAATTTATAATGTGAACTGGGTTGCAATAGTTTAGCATTCATTTGAAAGGTTTGGGAAACACTAGAGTATCAGACACACACACACACACATTACATTGTTGCTTGATGTCAGAAGTATATACAGATCTTACATTAATGGTCTATATTCCTGTATTCCATTCCATTTAGGAGAAAATACATTTAAACACACCTAAATGGACAGAATTTAAGAATGCAGCTTTGACCAGAGCTATACCGCAATTAGCTCAAGTGGACTAATTCAATCAAAACAAAGATAAATATCAATTATTTGAAGCACAATGTAAAATTCAGTGTGAGTGGTCGTAAGGCCTGGAGAGAGTTAGCAGTGTGTGTGTGTGTCTTCCACAGAAACATTAGCGCAAATGAGTCAGTGTGTTGTTGAGCCTGTGCATGTGAGCATTGCTGTGATACGAAAAAAAAAGAAAGTCTGAATAATGTATGAGTCTCTTGGTCAATGCATTGTGATTTGCTTTAAGGAGGCCTTCGCTCAGCCATTATAAGATTAAACCCAACCTTGGTTCATGGAGAGTGGCCGGGACATGCAAGAGACCTGTCAACACGGCAGCAACGTGAACCTCACACACACACCACCACAAAAACATACACACAGTCACACAATCACATGTGCTACATATGCACTAACAGATAAGTCGATACACACACACTAGTGCTGTCACTTTTTCCAAAGATCAAGTTCAAACTAATTTATAATGACCCGAATTCATATACAGCAAATTCAAACACCCCCGCGCACATTCATAAGCCTAATACACAATAAAATGTTATCGTTTTCATTACGTTAGTAACAATTTCAATAATTACAGTCTTACATTGCAGTGCTGCTAATGTAAGAGTATTCATAACATACAGAGTCCAGTAGAATGAATGGGAAATCTCTGACAACAGGAGGAAACTCCAACAGCTTTTAACTAAAATGTACTAATGTTACATGGATTCTATAGAACCAGTAGTCAAAACAACAAAATTAGCCCAACTTTATTTCTAATATTATCTGTCAGAAACACAAGTCTGTGAGCCTGACCAGGGTCGAGTGTGGCTCTCCTTTTGTTTACAATCCAACCTATGGATGTTCCTTGAACACACATATGTTTATAAGCCAGTTTATAGAGCGTATTAGCTTCAGGTTATTAGTGTGTATTGTGTTAGCACCGTGTCTCTCCACCACAACAGTGGGTGCTCTCTGCAGAAAGAGCATCTCCAAGATGTTGTTGCTGCTGCACCTACAGCTGACACTGTCATCTGATATGGCGGGAAACCTCAAATGTGCTCTGTGCTGGGTTCTACTACTTAAATAGTTGCTTTTAGGTGGCAACCTGCATTTTAAACATAGAATAACAATGAATCTTACATACCATGTTCAAAATAATATGGCATTTTAAATAAAAAGCGACTGTCCTAACACACTCAACACTAAAATGTAAAACCAATTATGGAAACTGCAGAAACACTGACAAATAAACTTGGTGCTGTACAGACAGTAGATAGATAATGAGGACAGAGAAAAATAAAAAAAACCAAAATGAAAGAAACAAGGATAGAGGAGATAAATAAGTTAAAAAAGGAGAAAAAAAGAAGAAAAGAAATATCTTGACAGAGAAAAGAAAGAGATGAAGGAAATAGCAAAGGCAATCTGTCATTTCCAGTGGGACTGTGGGTAAATTGTGGCCCCTAACTGTTTCAATTCCTGTCCAAAAGATGTGCCTGCTGCGTGACGTGCGTCAATCTTTCTTTATTGAGCTTCAATCTCTCTCTCTATCTCTCTCTCTCTCTCTCTCTCTCTGCTCTCCATCCTCAATCAGTTCTGTTGTTGTTCCCAATCAATAATCAATTTCCTTGAGATGTAATGGGCCACCGCTGTTTTCAGTCTAACCCATAGGTCTTGACCTTATGATAGGCTAATGGCAAATCCAAGGAGGCTGGGATGAAGAACTGATCCTGGACCATTAGGACTCCTGACCCTGGAATATGGAAAGATGGGGAATGAAGGGAAAATGCTGGTGGCCCCTTCACCACTCTGTCTCTGTGAGACATACAGTCTGGATGTATGGATGATACTGAACTTATAGTATCTATGGTCAAATGTGCAGGACTGTCAACATCCACCTTTAGCGTTTTCACATACACACACATAAAATGGAAACACAGGAATTACTGTATATGATGTAATATGTTATGAAATAGTTTTTTTTTATGTTTTGTTTTGGAGATTATTTTATTATGTTATTACAACAGACTTCCCACAAGTTTAGATATTTGTGTTCCAACATGGTGGAGTTCTAATTTTGCAGTGAAACTTTTGAATTTTAGTTCTGCAACTGGAACCTAAAAGATAAGGCTTTTTTTCACTTTTTAAATCCAGATGAGAGGAAATGTTTTGAATAATTTGTTAAAACAATGCAGTCAGTGGCATGCACAAACAATTCGGGGGCAGGGGCTCAAGTGGACAAAAAGGGCAACCCAACTCATAATTATTAAATGGAGGAAAAATAATAAAGTTATAGGGGAGAAAATCTTGTACTTACTTACATATGTATTCATTTTAATAATTCCTTATTTTAACATGCATACTGTTATGCAGAAATGACGACCCAAAGGTAATTTTAGGGCATTATTATACACTTTAACTGAACCTTAAGAAAGAAGATATAAGTTTTTAGAATAAAATAAATAAAATAAGTAATTTAAAAAATACAATTCAAATGGTGCATTATCGTGTCACAGGGGAAAAGGACAGTGCTAAAGCAATACCTGGGCCTATCTGTGTACGTCCATTGCACTAATGCAAGGATAAAACCCTTTACGTGTGTAAAGTGTGCAACACCCCACCCAAGTGAAAACTAAAATCATGTTTACATTATACTTTGGTTGACCAGAATAATGAACAGCACAAACAGATTATTTCACTTACAAAACATCCATTTTCGACAGACACACTCACACGATACCAGAGAAAAGCTAACAGTTAAGGAGGTGACAGAGAAGACGCAGAGCTAACAGCCTCCTGTGTGAAACAAAAAGGTAATGAGAGCAACAGAGAGAGAGGAAGCAGAGAGTGACAGAAACACAGAGAGGGAGAAGCACATAGTTTAGCAGGACATTTAAGACTCCTCGCCTCTTGTTCTCTGCGTGTTGGTGCGTTATATGAAAATGCTGTCCCATGGGACATCCTCTCTGAGATATGAGGGAGGCAAGGATGGAAGGAGGAAGGCAACACATGAAGAGGAGCGAGGAAAGGTGGGGGTGTAGTGGATGAGAGAGAGAGAGGGAAAACCTAGTTAGAAGAGAAGATGGAGAGTAGTAACACAGGGAAACTGAGGATGTTCTAGATGAGATGGAGACACTGGGATTATATATTCTAACAGGTTATGACATAGTTTATAAAGTTAGGTTCCAAAATTGTACAGTATAATGCCTTTTGGTAGATTTTTTAGTCTGCATATTTTCATTCCAAAGTAGTGGAAATTCACATTCCAACTATTTTTTCCCCCCCAATTTATTTTCTCAATAACCATGACAATAGAAAAAAACTAATAAAATAATATTAATTAAAGTCCACTTTTTGTACTTGCTTTCCCAAAAAGTGCTTTTGGAAAAAGCTTTTTGAAAGACTTTTCCCTCAAAATGTAACAAATTAATTCGCATAAACCAAAATTCCATTTGTGAGCAAGGATTAATGGGAGAGAGTAAATATTACAATTACATACATTTCAATTAACCAATGAATATAGGAGTAACAAAGAATGTAGAATTACTTCTAATTGGAACAATGAAACAAATACTTTAATAAATGAAAGTTCATGACAAGTTTATGATAAATGTATCATATAACACACGTTACTTGACTTCAAACAAATAACCAATGAATATTAACAACAATATAAACTATTTAATATTTTGTATTAAATGGTTATAATTAATCCAATAGTAAACAATAATTGACTATTTAAATTTTCATATGTATCAGTTTCATATAGGAAAAAAAAAAATGAAAAGAATTCAACTCAATTAGTCCCGGCAGAGAAAGAAAAATCCTTACAACACAAGGCGAGCTACTCCGTGTTCAAACAAAGTGCTCTGCCAAGTTTAACCATGTATGTAGTGGTGCTGTGATGGAGGGAAAGTGTGGCAGAGAGAGAGGGGGATAGAAATGAGGGAGAGAGAGAGAGAGCGAGAGAGGTAGAGGGATGACAAGGAGAGAGAGTATTTTATTATTCACACAAGGCATAATAAACCAGGCACGCTCGGTTAGCAACACTTAAACTCCCCGTGCTGTAGCAGTTAGCCGCTAATGCGACAGCAGTGATTTGGACACGTCCTATTAATAGTGCAGGGGAGGTTTCCATGCATGCTAATGGTGCTGTGTATTTGCTATTAATAGAATCACACAGGGGGTCCTGAGATGGGAGAAACATCTCTGTGTAGTTTTGCACGTGTGTGTGGACTTGTATTAGTCATTAGTTTAGGGTCTCTTCTCACATGAACACTGACCTTGTCAGGACCAGTAGTCCTCATGGAGACCAAAACCTGATCCTACTGAGGCAGAACCTGGTTCAGTTTAGGGCTTAGATGTAAATTAGAATGTGGTTAGAAATTAACTAGTTATGGTTAAGGTTAGGGATAAGGTTTTGTTAAGGTTGTCGAAATGAACAGATGAAGTCAATGCAGTGTCCTCGGAAAAATAGCTGTGCAATAGCTGTGTGTGTGTGTGTGTGTGCGTGTGGGTGCGTGCGCGTGTGTGTGTGTGCGTGTATCGCGTCTCCAGAGGTTGTGAACAGTGTGTGTGAGGCAGCAGCAGCAGCAGGCAGAGCGGGAAAGGTGAGGAAAACTGGGCGGAGAGCACAAGACAGAGAGCGGATGGTGTGGTTTAGAATGTGATACAGTGCGATGCAGCTGAAAGTCTGGAAGTGTTGAGCGCTCCTCCTCAGCATGGATATTTAATGACCTCAGAACCCAAGCAGGCCTTCAGATTCCTTCCCACATCCTTCTGGTTCTCCACCCTCTACACTGCGACGAGGAGAGAAAACTTCCCGTCTTTGCTCTGAGTCAATGTATATGGCAAGAGCTTCAGTGTATCAAGGAGAATATTAAAGGAGAAAGACTCCTATTAAGGATGGTATGATTTCATGTATGTTGTGAATAATGAACGGACTGTCTGCGCACTTTGTGTTATCCTCTTTGAAATGAACATATTTGATCATCCACATATTTGGCTTTAGTCATTCGAAATCGCATTAATCCACTACTAGAACCTACTATGATTAACTGCAATGAATCGCGTCGCTTCATCTTATGCTTATCACAAAATATATGAAAAATTGACAGAAATTAATTTTTCACATTCAGACATTAGCACACAGGAAGTGATTCATTTTGTGTCAACACAGACAGAGGCACCACTATTAAAGCATTACTCTATTAAAGTGAGATGGCCGCAAACTGAAAAGACAAAAAAAGAGGCCACAAAAACTTTCAGAAACGGATTCTACTGCTCAAAAAAATCTGGTTGTTAAGCAGTTTGATGGGATAAAAACTTCTTGCCCCCACCCGCCCCTGCAGTGCCGCTGTAAACACACAAACACTCCCTCAGTCATATCTAATAGGCATACAATTAATGTCACATTGTTTCTGTTTACTAAGACCAAACAAAGGCAGAATAACAACATCAACAACAAAAAGTAACAAAAGTTACACAGTACAGCTTTAGGTTTCTAAATAAATTTTCTTCTAAAAACTGCAGATGGAACTTTTATGCACTGACACACACATTAAGAGGAAAGCAAACCCACGCCAAACTGAAGAGCCATCAAGACCATAATATGCATGTAAAAGAAAATCATTTCTTATGCTTCTACTTCTATTATGGGGCTGCTTTTCTGTTTTACTCAATTAGTAGAAACCACTGCAATTTCCAGTGCAATGTGATGCTCAAATAACCAGAAACTAACAAAGTAAGTACAAACAGACAGGTAAGATTTATCTCCCGATGCTTTTTCAATAATTTCCCCGAGTCCATCATTCTCTTTAATTCTATTTTGGCCACTGATATCTGTTACCCAGTTGGACAAAGTATTAGTTAGCTTCTCATTGACATGTTTTCTTATTTGCCTTATGTGCTCTCACATAGACTGAGTCTGACTGACTGACTTTTCCACCTACAAACTTATTGTTCTTATCCATCTTTCGCCGAGGCACATAGTGAGTACCTCTCTTCGATAGTGCACCAACAGGAAGCAAACCAAATGCAGCCTGCATTAATATTGCTTGAACATTTTTAATCAAAACGATTAAATAATTGAAAATAAATTACACATTAATTTTTGTAAGAACACGTACATGCCTTATAAGTTGATATCAGGAGAGCAGTGTTATCTACTGCCTGACATTATTAGAACTATTAGAACTGCATCGTTGTATCACACCGTTGGTATGTCTCATTTTATTTTATTTTTTCTAAATCTAAATAGGCGTATTTGAGGGAATAGAAAATGGTGACTTTAGACTCTTTTTGTACTGAATTTCAAAAGGATACATCCAGCAGCTAACCTTGTAGATGTGATTTTCTAATATTCCCCCCCTTGTATCCTCCCCTTAAAAATACAGAAGGTTCACCAACAATTCTCTCTTCAGAAGAAGTTGTTCAAAATCCAAATTTTGTGATTGCAACGGCCTTGTGGTACGGAAAGAGAGAGTGGAGTGAGCGTGTCTGCGTTTGTGTGTATGTGCCAGGCAGGTGTGCATTGACAGAGGTGACTCATTTCTCTACCCATATTTTTACACGTAATAATGGCACTCCCACATGAAACACACACACACAGTGACCCTCGTGCTCTCTCTCTTTATTTTATATTTAGATCATGAAATCATAACTCCAACTGCCCCAACGAGTGTGTATTTGTGTGCATGCATGCATGTCAATGATTACTTTCACAAGTGTGTGTGCGTGTGCGTGTGTGCCATACAGCTGAACAGGTATTGTTTTCTCCGGCGCTTCTGACCAGGCAATTTGGCAGTGAGCTCAGAGAGGGGAAGCTAATGCGGATCTAATGAGTCGACGGCCCGGCAGGAATCAGAAGTGTATCGGTACAGTAATGTGAGGAGATGGGGCCATGTCGCCTTGAGGGATTAGAGTTTTGAGCTGCAGTAGATGGGAGACTGCAGCAAGGCCACATCCTTACACCTCTTCCCTCCTCCCACCTTATACTTCTCCTTCTCTCCTTCTACATAATTCCCCTAGTGGTTGTACTGTATGTATGGGCTCTCACCCACAGCCTGCACTGGGAGTAATTGATTTATTTGGAGCTTTGTGTATGTACTGATGGCAGTCGTGGTGATGATGGTTCTGGTGGCAACAGTAGAAGTGGTTTGTGGTCTTTTGTATATTGGCTCATGACAGTATTGACAGATTACACTGCAGGGAGCTTGAACCTGTTCACTACAGTGGACTCTCCTTACTGGTAGTGGTGGGAAAACAGGAGAGAAACTTGGACCAGCTGTGTTCTCTGGTTATGTACTGTATATGGATGTATGTGAAAAAACAGTGATGAATATATCGGGCAAACATACACAAAAGGAGGCTTTGCTCTTGATGTTGCAGCTCCTGTACTATGAAACTCTCCCTTTGAACATTTTGCATCTGCGACCACTCGACATAGTTTAAAGGCTGCATGTTTAGACATGTGTTTATTCGATTTCTTTAGCTAGTTTACCATATTTAAATGTGCTTTTTCCATCAAGTGCATTCCCTGAAAATATAATAAAAGTAAATCTACTGAAAATAAAAAAACTGGTTTGCCAGTATCACAGATGCAAATGCAGATTCCATTCCGGTTAATTGAACTCTGAAACTCCGGTAATATATATATATATACTTATTTATAGGTTTTGTTAATTACAGTCCTGAAAAATTGCGGCTATACAGTAGCACATCTACATATATACTTGTTAGTTTTAGGAGACACACACACATGCTGTCAAAGTTCATGTAGAATGCAAAGGAATACCAATGCAATTATTTTACAACTAGGAAACAGACTTAATGTGATTTATTATTTGTTATAATGATAAACTGACCCAGCACATCTTTATAGTGAAGCATACACTTACGCTTAAACACAAACAAAGGTGTAAGTGCATTCAAAGAGGTGTGCATTTCTGAAAAATGACTGATGTGCGTTTGATCATGTCTCCGTTTCTTGTTCCTCTAGAGTCCCGCTGTGTGTGTGTGTGCATGCGTGTGAGCATGCGTGTGTGTTGGGGGGCATTATGCAAGGGCGTGTGGTTGGGCTGCCCTACTGGGGTGATCATGTCTCAGCATTGATATTCAAATATGCCCTGAAAATATAAAACCCTTATGTCAGGGATCAAGGACTCGCCTGGTTTCAACACAATCACTTCACTGTGTATGCGTCTCTCATAAATAAAGGAGCAGCACTCCACTTCATACCACTGTGTTTTAATTATTAAGATAGAACCACAGAGGTTATCTCACTGTTCTCTGTCAGCAAGCAGAGGGAGAGAGATGAAAAAATTTGAATTTTTGTCAGCGCAGTGCTTCGAGAGCAACACTGTGGGGTGGCACAGTTGAAGGACAACAGAATTCAACTATACTGAACTACGGAGCTCAAAAAAAGTACAAAGGACATTGAGGCACTACCAGTTAAACTGGTCCCAGCAAGGGATGTCATCCCACTGTCTGGATGACATATAAAACTGTACAGTAATATCACTTAAGTACTCTAATTAAAAAGAAAGCAATAGTAATAATTTATGGCTTTGGCTAAATGAATTGAGACTATGATGGAATGGACATTGTGAAGCAAATGTAGCAAAAAAAAAAAAAAAAAAAAACACCAGCGAAACCATGAGCCACAGGTGACTGAAGAGATGCATCTTGATGTGCGAGGCTACATGAAGTGAATTATCATTATGGCAAACACCCACATACATGTTGTAAAGCTGGACAGCATTATAAAAAATGCGCATTAGGCGAGGCGCATTTCCTCCCTCATTAATTTTACCGGGACGACCATTATTTGTTTTCCCGCTGTTCATTAGTCAGGTGAGGCTGTCATGGCAGGCCACCGTGGTTGGGAGGCAAAGACATTTCTTTATGTTTGTAACCGAGCAGATGGGAGGTGTGTCTTTGTGTTTAGAAGTGCCTTACACGCTGCCTGTTGCCAAAGAGGGCAGGTAATTTGGAGAAATGGTAGGAGGAGAAGGTTTTGGAAGGTGGGGGGTGCAGAGAAGGTGGGGGGGGGGGAGTAGTTTCACCCACATCGATTGCCTGTTTTTAATCGGCCCTAACAAATATAACTTCCCTTGGATCGAATTCCCCCAGTAAACCGTTATAAAACTAACCTTGTTATATTTATTGACAGTACATTGAGATAAATATTAGAGCTGTGTGGAGAGTGAGGTGGGGGGTTGTTCCCAATGCATTGATTTCTGTGGAAAAAAAAAGAAAAGAAAAATACCACTGTAGTCATCTAACAAAGCACACCTCCACTGCTTCTCTCCCTCCCTTCGTCTTCTTTTCCATCCCCCCACACACTCTCCTTAGCATATTAGGTGGAGAATAATGTGAAAAAATGCTTAGCACACGGGAACGAGGCCGGTGTGTGCAGACGTGGGAGTGGGTCCCCCGGGGGTGCAGTGGAGCCCCTATCCCATAAATCCCGGCTCTGGTGCAAACAATCAATTTTCAATTTTAATTATTTACCATGGCCTGCCGGACAGAGGCATTTATTTTACCACCCTGTCTGGATTAAAAATTAAAAATTAGGATATTAATATTTGGAAGAGTGAGAAGAAAAGTGCAAAGAAAAACCCACTCAAAAATAGTCTTTCTCTTCTTTGCCTTGCGTGATGGGTGAAGGTTAGTGATGGCCAAACGAGTCAATCAATAACTTCATATATTTTCACAGACCTCTGTCGCTTTGGCCCCTGGCACTCATGCAGCCACTGCTGCTTTAGCAGGGCTCCATCTGTGGGAGGCCCGTAACACTAAGACTGTGTAAGTGGAGGGACTGGTAAAGTGTACTGCTCAGCGCTTTCTGTCTGAGCTCTCCAGATCTTGGCCTCTACACTCCCTGGCATTCCAATATTTCATCTGTAAATTTAATTACACAACCTGGAGCAATACGGCCAAGGTATCCCCCTGTCAAGCTCTCATTCAAAGACTACTGGTATTATAAGTGGCAATCTACAATAAACACTAATGTGAAAACACTGACAAAACACTGCAGCAGGGCCTGCGACACATTCTTCAGACAAACCAAATCATATTTCAAATGAGTCACAAGCTGTCTGTATATATGACATATGACTGTAAGGCTCAATACCACATTTTGGTGCCCGACGCACTCAGAACCAGGACTATCTACTGGTCTGATATGAACACATTTATAGACATTGGAGCTGATTCATTCCCCATATACATTAGCTGTAGCCAGTCATTTCATAAACATAAAGCTCCCACTCATGTCCTTGTCACATGAAGGTGGTGGCAGATATCTCTCTTAACAGAATGTTGACTTTGTGTAACAAAGCAATTACTGTATATTTTACATTTACAGATCTTATCCTACATTCATTTTGGCTGATATCAGACAGATACTGACACTGCGAATCATATCGGCTTTTCCCTACACATGACCATATGTATATAAAGATAATTTTTCATATGCCCTGAAGATTTTCATACAAAGCATTCTGGACAGTAATATCAGCAATTCCCACCTAAACATTGTCAAATAATAAAAAAAACAAAACAATGAATTATCCGCAGCTCACGTCTCTGGTCTTGTTGTTAAGTGATGAAAAGCAACACGCTAACACTTTACTGTCACACTTTCCACCATGACGTATCCAGCGGCCTATGGGGGGGGGGGCTCTAATGTGGCCATAAATCTCAGCACAACGGCTCCCGAAGAGTGAAGGCTTTAATGGCAATCAACAGGGTGCTGCTGATGATCTCATAGACACACTGATTTGTTTTGTGCTGTTCAGTGTGGCGTTTGTGTATGTGAGTGTGTGTGTCTGTCTTTCACAATATTTACCTGATATGTCTTTGGTCTATCAACCTCTGGGATAACCTGTATTTCCTCTATTAAGCAGTAGTACAGTAGTTTGTATTCCTCTTTGCTAAACATGTCTCTGTGTGTTCTCCATGAAGGCACCTAATGCAGCAATATTAGGTAATAAAAGGTCCAATTAGGGTTGGGCAATATGGCTAAAAAACCTTATCGCCATTAAAAAAAAGTTCTTAAATCAGATGATATTGATTATTATCACGACAAAACATCAAATGTTTAGTTTAAGTTAACTAGTTAGTTAATTTAGTCAAGTTTTGCTCCTGAGTGACAGTTATAGAAACCTGTTAGTTGTGTTTAAACGTTTTCTTCTTTTATGGGGTTTAACGGCAGCTTCCATCCATGAATTTGCATTCTTGGCCACCGTCTGGAGCAAAACAACTCCTGCACCACCCAGTTTATCACGTTTTTTTCTACACTTAAACATAAAACAGGCAACACCTGTTAAACAGAAATGTTTTGCAAATCTGAGGCAAAATGTTCATAGAAATTATGTCTTACATCTCAAAGTGTTTACGCAGTACATAAACATGATATCACTGGACAGTGATCCTTTGTTTTACTGAAGACAATCATATCAACATATTTATTGTAAATGAGTTAATGCCTAGCCTTAGGTCACATTTTGCCAAATGGTGAAAAGTGCTCTCTAAAGTGGGACTTTAAACATGAAAAACAACGAGGAAATGCTAAAAAAAAAAAAAAAAAAAAGCACGCTGTGGAAATTATGTTATCGTCCTACTTATCAATTATTCATTTTATTTTTGTTCTATTTTAACCACTTTGGCTTTTTCTGCATGCAGTAATACAACGGTATTTGAATGAGAATAGGCTTTCATTTAGAAAACAATGTTTTGTTACAGCTGTGTAGATGAAGTTACATCATAACTATCTACCTGATAAGATCAAGCAGAAGCTGTGGGAATTTTCTCAGAAGGCAAACAGGACACACTGGGAGTCATCCTCTCCACCCAGAATAATCCTTTAGACACAGGAGCAATAAATCTTGAATCATCGTTTGACAAAACAGTTCATGTTCAGGAAATCGGGGCAAAACTGGGGGTATCTGATAGGTATCATGCTGTCACACTCAGACAAACCAAATCATATTTCTCAGATCTGATGTCCTTCATAACGACCTAACGACCAGGACACAATAAACACATCACTATAGTCAATTCCTGGTTTTCAGACTGAAACAGGTTATTTACGTATCGTGTAGACTTTTGTCTAATTCCTGAAAACCACCCCTGTCTGAAAGACAGCCGCAACAACTGAGGAGGACATATTAAAATCCATGGAGGAGAAGGAAAAAGCTAAATTCAGGCTGTGTGATAGCTGCAGACAGGTAGACATACAGAGCAACAAACATACAAATAACTGCCACAGTGCAGAACGACACAAAGCGAGCGATGGAGGCAGTGAGAGAAAGGGAGATCAGAGCAGAGAAGAAACCGAGAGACAGAGGGAGACACAGAGTCTTTTAGTTTAGAGCAGACTGTTGTTATTTATCTGGTGACTGCTAAACAAGTAACGAGACTCCCAGTTCTGTGATTGACTCAGTGGGGTGCTGTCAGATTTTGGTGCGCGCCTTCCCTCAGTGGGCAACAAATGTAACACTCCAGCTGTGCTCTCTCTGGGCTCCCGACATGTTCGCCAAACATTCTCCTAATGCTTTGTGTTCCGTTTTTAACAAACCTCAATGTCACAGCATTTTCCAAATGTTCATTTGACATTGTACAGGATCTGTGCAAATTCTAAGACAGCAGCTGCAAAGTCCTCTCAATGTCAGTCATCACCATATCATCATTTTTGCATTCAAGTTCTAAGAATTACTCATTCATGGAACAAAGCAGTAATCAGCATTAAGAAATGTAAAGTCTTCAACATGGACTAAAGGGCAGATTTACACCACAGACATGTTCTGGATTTAACACAACTTTATCGACAATGTTAAGCACTCGTGCCATACAAATTAGAACACATGGCTTGGTGCCAATCACTCCTTTTACACCACACTTACCTAAACTTGTGACAACATATCAGTTACAGGTTACACCACACATTTTTTTTGTAAAGACCTTTCTGCTGCACTTGTATTGTCATTTAATGAATTTCTTTGTTTGATGTAGACATGAAGTAATTTTAGAAGTACCAATCTGTCATTTCTTGGGTACATTTAGTCAAAAAATTGAAGGCTTAAGGTATGAACCATTTTGGACATTACAAACTAACACAAACATGTGCTTGAGAACCCTCAGGTGTTTTAGTAGTCAGCTTTTAATGATTAGCAAAGTCAGAAAAGTCTGATGTTGAGGCATCATTTTCTTCTTAGGGCCCACAAATGTGGAACAACCTTCCTGAAGACCTGAGGGCAGAACAGAGTGCTAATACTTTTAAAAGGATACTCAAAGGCTACTTTTTTAAGTGTGGCTTTTAGTTTTTGCCTTTTTTATTTTCTTTCTTTCTTTCTTTTATTAATCTACTGATTTATTTATTATTAGTTCACCCTATTTATTATGTATTTTCATTTCAGCTTTTTTATTTTCTGCTCATTTATTTAAAGGTTTTTATTTGTACTTTTATTGCATTTCCTATTTTAATGGTTTATTCATTTTTATATCTATCAAGCTATAACTCTACGTCTGATGTTTCCTTATTTGCAGACTGGTAGGATAGTTTCCTCATCTCGTTTTACATGTATGACTCATTCTAGCCTTAATTGTACATGTGTGTGAATGCATCTGGATGGGTAACTGTGTAATTTGGTGTGTGGGAATGTGGGTGGGTGTGGGGGGGGGTCTTATTTAAGCACTTTGTTTGCATTTTATCTGTGTGAAAAGTGCTACATGAATAAAGACGGACTGATTGATGTTTTGAAGTTGCAGTGATAAAATAACAGCATATCAGCTTCATTAAAGTGATTTGTAACTTGAATGGGCCGGTCGACGGCCCATTCATGTATTTGCATCTTTCACTTGATTACTAAATTATCTCGGTCAATTGTTAAACCCCAAATGAATTCCTAGATGTAATGATGTGGCTCTGTCTTGTGGAAAAGCAAACTAATTCTTTAACAGTTCTCAGGCTGAACCAGCTTCAACGTCAGGTTCACATTAGTGGAAAAGTGGTTCCACTAGAACTGCAAAACCATTTAATAAAACTCATGCACCTGAGGCTCCCACACTTGCTACCTCTGCACTGATAGCCCCCTTAAGCTCCAGTTGCAGCTCCAGAAGCAGGTCATTGTAGCCTGAACAGATTAAAGTGAACCCCTTAAGGCACCAAGACCTCTGACCTTTCATTGGGACTGGGGCCTCTGACACCTGTGTGGCCAGAGGAAACGGAGGTGAAAGCGGAGGTGGACTTGGTTTGACCTCTCATTCTGCCTCTCACTGATGTGTCCGGCTGCAATTGAGGTCATGGTTTTCACCTCTAAGCAAGAGAGCTTATTGAGAGCTGTTGACCCCTGCGACAGGCCACTTGATCCTGCTTACCCTTGGGCTTGGCGAGCTCTGCTTGGTCCAGGACACTGTGATGGTAGCTCACCCGTCTCTCCTCCACAAGCTCTGGGTAAGGAACGGTCAGGGCTGAACAAACGAGGTCAGGGCAGCAGTGCTGGGAGATTTATGTCCCTCTGAAGCTCAACTAGCCGTCTGGCTTCTACACTAAGCTGAAAGCTATGGATTGTATGGCTGCTGATGAATGATGAATTTGTACAGCCCTGTCATGTTCTTTTAGCTGTTGCTGCAATAGTATTGACATTATTGCAATGGAAAGGCTAAACTCTGAAATGTATATGAAATGACCTTGTCAGCTGTCATTTATGATGAATATTGAGATATCACTTTTTTATGTGTGTGTTGGGGGGGGGGGGGGCAGCATTATCTCATGTGGCTCTATAAAGAGTTACCTGCAGGATAAAGGAGCCACGAGAGAGCTAGGCTCAGGATGTTAAAAATATAAAAGTTTCATGACGTTAGAGCTAGAGGCTTCTGATGTAGCCCCAGAAAGCGTCAACACTGAGAACCAGGTGCAAAACAACTACTTGTGGCAGATTTTCTTGTCTAACTGTTGCATGTCTTAAGAAGAACTGCATGCAAGAACAATGACCTTACACTGCTGATCACACTCCACACAAAATAAAGTAACAATAAGTCACCATGCAACTCTAAAACTTACTAATTTTACCCCATTCTTCCTTGCGCCTCATAATATATAAATAAATAAGTGAAGAACACACATATCAATCTATCTCCTTTTTCCTGTGCACAGCCCTCTTTTAAAGTGGTGCTGTGGGCTTTTACCCAAATGGCGCCAGGGCCACCAGTATCATTTATAACAGGACGGCAGCGCTAATGCAGCGCTTGGTTCAGCCAGGATGTTTTATTCATGCTGTTTTATTATTAGGGCCCCACTTAAAAAGGTGAGGCGCTCTCCTCTGCTCTCCTCTCCTCTGGCCGCCTCTTGGCGAGGCTGACTGAGGCACAAGCTTTATCTATCACCCTGACAAGAGCGTCTTCCCTGGGAAGTCTTTCAGAAAACTTCAAACAGCCTCACTATTGATTTCTCCCCCTCTCCACTTGGGCATGGCATACATCTTCCCCCCACCACACAGAGGGGAGAAGAAGGGTGGGGGAGAGGGTAGAGAGGGGTGGTAGTGGAAGTTGGGAGAGAAGTAAGGAACAAAAAAAAGAATGGAAAGTAAGAGAGACTCAGAGAGATAAAAGTTGAAGAGATGAAGCCTGGCAACTGCATATAAATATGGGTGACCTCACTTTGCTTCATTGCTTCGGTTCTTGATGGCTTCAGAAACCACAGTAATTACAGTATCCACAGTATGTTAATTATGTCAGCACTTTGTGATACATAGTTGATTTAAACAAAAACACCATATGCACATTGCACATCATGTGCCAAGTGACTGTGTAACTGTCATAAAGGTAGCCTGGTTTCCATAAAAATGTATCGCCAATTTTAACTGAATTCTGTAAAATGCACTGAAACTGTACTTTTACAGTATGTGCTTCCATCCACTATAGGAGTTAGTTCAATGAGATAAGCAGCCCATGCCACAAATTTTAAGTTTAAGTTACCAAAGAAAAAGGACAAGATGCCACAACTTAATGATGTGAATAAACAGCACCAATCAAGATACAACCACCACACTGGAGCATTACTATGCCTCTTATGTGTGCTTGGAATACTTATGCATAAAGAAAGAAATGCTTCATCCTGTTTCCAACATATCACCATGTGTGTAGTGAAATGTAGAGACCTTTCAGCCAAGTGATTTCTAAGAGTCACTCTTTAGTCACTGTATGTGTTTTCGTTGCACTTGTTTCATATTTACTTTTTATTAATATGCCAACATTTCCACGCCCTTAAAGTTCCAGTGTGTAACTCCTGTTGCTGAAAAAACACTGCTAGGGTCTCTAGTGGCCCCCACCATCACCATTTGTTCTTATTCAAAGGTTATACATTGTAGCTTTAGGTGCAAAAAAGCTTCATTGTCCGTGTTACCAATTTGTTTAAGGTAAAAAAATAAAGGGTTTACAATAAAGTTTCAAATAATAATACAACATTTGTATCATACCTTCATACTTTTCTCAAGCCACTTCCTAATAATAAAATAGGCAGGAAAAGGAAACTAGCACATACACAGTGCAGCACTGTTTAGTAATAAAGACAACTTCTTATGTCTGTGCAAGGCTCTCATCTCTACTGTATTTTTATATTTATATTTCAAGAGCCAATGCAAAAATGAAAGGTGCAAATATCCTATTGATTATTTACTGTAATCAGAATCTCTGCCTGAGTAGAAACTGATGCCATGGCATCTATGATTTGAGGATATTAGATGATGAGATTTATTACCTGGCCCATTTGTTGCCAGAAGAGAAGGCTTACTGATAACAGGAGGAGATATGATTTAATGAGTTATTAATGATTTGTCCTCAGAGGGTTAATGGGACACAGTGGGCCTATGAACTATCTGAAAGTGCAGTCATATTTAAAGATTGTTTTAAAGCTCTACATTCATTCAAAGGGGAGCACATGCATTAAATCAAAGACGTGAGCTGATAAGCAAGTAATGAAGAAAATAAAGTGGGAAGCCCAGCCTTTGTAAAAAGGATACGTGAGCAATTAAATTCCTTTGAATTACATGTGAATTACCACTATAATAATGTTTAATCTGAATATTTATTTATTTATCTATCTATATTATTGCTTGGGTTATTTAACTTGAATGTTAAGGTCTACTCTTGTGCACATTCTGCCGATCTTTTTCGGTGGTGGGAATCTTCAGCTTGGTTGTAAAGACCCCCTGGCACTCTAACACACTCTGAAATCAATAGCACAAGGCCACATAGGAGAAGCAGGGAGGAAGCCATTGATTGACATGTTACACTCATGTCAAACAGTAGAACATGGCGTGGTAGCAACCACCTGCGGTCTGCTCCACCTGCCTCTCTCACCTCTGTACCAGACTTCACAAAAAAGAAAGAAAGAGAAAGCAGTGGGAGCTTGCTGTGTGAGTGAGGTTTTTTTAAAACTGATATTTGTATTTTTTTTTTTTTAAAGCTGTCAAATTGAATTGTTCAGTTTCACTTCATGTCCTTATCAACGATGTTGAACGTCACACAGACACCCTTGTAGCAAACGTCTTTATCGCTTCAAAGTATTTCTGGATCCCTTAAGGAGCTATCTAGGCAGCGTTGTTCTGCTGCCAGAGGTGGGGGCAAAGATAAATTACTTACTCTGTGGTTTTTGTTGTGTTAGCTATGACATCCCTCTCCACTTTCTAACCCGTGATGTTGAATAGCCTCTGGCCATCTCACATCGACCCAGGCGGCTTGTTTTCCTCTGCAGCAGGGCTCATGTTTCTCTTCTCTTTTTTTTTTAATTCTACAGATTCTCGTTTGCACTTTGCTTAGAAAGTGAGGAAGTGCACCTGAGTGTTTACCCATGCTGCAGTGTTTGCTGTGCCTGGTACTGGGTGCACCGAAAGAAGAATAAATTAGCGCCCTCTACAATGGCTCCCTCAAGCAGCCTCCTGGTGCGCAACATCAATATGGAGCGAGAAGCAAGCTGTGAGCATGTACTGTCAGAGGCCAAATGGTTGGGAGGAGATGTCACTATTCAGCAGATGCTAGACAATGCACCAGCATCACCAACTCTCGCACATAATCACTGAGGGAGACTTCCAGAAAGGGACACGTAAGCATCTGTACATGCACAAAAATATATACACAAGCCCATACAATTAAATTTGCCAACATAACTAGGTACGTATAAACAGTGACACAACAGTGAATTTGCATAGACACCTGAGAATGTGCAAACATATGCACATATGTTCATATATTTACCTCATATGTGACTTCTAATTTTCACTTTTATGTTATATCCTTCTCCTTTCAAGGACAAAAAATGGCAGTTTGGATGCATTGTACTAACAGCAGTCCAATTAAAGACAAAAAAAAAAAAAAAAAAAAAAAAACAGGCCCCAAATTAATATTTTAGCATCAGTGAAATATTTATAAGTTAATGTCAGGCTAAGACCTCTTATCAGCCATTTGTGTTGCATTTATGTCTGTCTGAATGTGGTAGATAAGCAAGAAGAGGGAGCAAGTGAGTGTCTAATATGTCCCACAAACGTGATGAACACCAAAGCAGAAGATGAAGATGACTCCTGAGCATTCATTAGTAGCACTCCAAGACATGAGGATGATCGGGCAGCTATGTCTGTCCACAAACACAAACACACACACATTCATACTTATCTCATCTCTTTTTCAACCTCACTCTGTGAAATCATGTGAGTAAGGTCTCTGGGAAAAAGCAGCATGATCTCCTGACTTTGAACTGCCAATCTGACATGTGAATGTGAGATTACTCCACAACAAATGCCATGACAATTAAGAAACCATCAATTCAGAAAGTTGTTCCAAAGTTGTTTGTATAGAATGACTTAAGTTTAAAGTACATTTTACATTCAGTTTGTGTGTGTGTGTATGTGTTTGTATGAAGTACTGACAAACCGCTGCCCTGACTTTGTCAAGTACAAGAGCCAGCATGGGAAACTGATGTCTGGTCTCAATAAAATTATGGCTTCCAACAGTAACAGAAGGAAAACCCGATTTTAGCAACTTAAAGGGTTTACCTAATAAAGGTCTACACAGCGGTTGCCCTAGAGTTTTAGGTGTCTATCATTTTGAAGTCAGGGAAGATTTCTCCGAGGGAAGTGATCCCAAGTCAGCAAGACTTTCTCAATGTGGGATTTCCTGATCCTGCATCTGCTTCATTGGGAGGAAATCCCACGGCATCCCGCTCCTTCTGTACCAGTGGCAATGCTACACCTCATGCGCTCCCAGTTCTCCAGTTCTTAGCTCTTAAAATGCATTTTCAGCACCCGGATAGGGAGAGGATTTGAGTTTGGTGTCAATATTGGAGATGATGTAATTTGGTGCGAGAGGGTAAATTTATAGTTAGAAAAGAATGTCTAACCACAATAGGAAGTAGCAAACACATTCTTAAGTCAATTTTGACCTAAACAAGCATATTTTCTATTCAGCGAGCCTTTATTTAAGTGGCTGAAAAGAGCTTTTCCTTCTTTCCCTTTTGGCAGTAATATTTATAGTGAGAGCGAGTGTGAGGTCTCGTTGAAGTTAGTGTTAATAATGTGTCAATACCTCATACCAAAAAACCCTCAACTCTCCCTTTAATATATAATTCAAAACTGTAAACTAAAATACAGATTACTCAATATAGTATAAATAATTCTTTGAAAATAATCTGATGTGATTGTACTGTATTTGACAGGATCTGGAGATATATGCATCACATAAACTGAGAAAAAACAAGTGCAGTGGTTGAGCTATTATGCCTAACAGTGCACGAGTCTTTACTCTCCAGACTGCGTGAGCTCCACAGTATGAGGTAAACACTTGCTGTCATCTTGAAAATCAATTCTCCCTCTCTTCCTTTAAGTGGTCAATATTTTTTGTTTTTCGCTGTGAGCCCCACCATGGCCCTTTTAATTCAATGGGCCAATTAGAGATACCGTCATGTCTAATTCTGGCAGCAGGGATGCTTGTTTGTGTTGTTACCTCATCCTTGGTGAGAGAGTGAGGAGGGGCAGGGTGAGGGAGTGAACGGCACACTGTCCAGTTTAACCCTGCCCCACCCCCCACCCCCAAACTCGTTTTACCATTTCTTCATCCCACCTCCTTTCTCTGTTTTTCCCGGAGTCAAGGACGAAACCAATTGATGTGAAACTTTCAAAAATGAATTTTGGCCACATGTGTCACTTACGGAGCGGGAAGGAGGGGTGGCTGGGGCCAGGCTACCGCCACTCCGCCGAGATCATTTGTTACTCAGCCCTGATTGGCCCTGACAAAACAATACCCTAAAAACTCACCAAAGTAAATTATGGTCCTGGTAAATGGCCAGCGAGGGTGGGGTGGAGAGAAAGGAAGGAAACAGACGTCGGTCAGGACAGGCCCTCGAGCTGCCTTGGCTTACTGCCAGACGCAAAACAAAGTAATGCGCTTTTGATATTAATAACGGAGATGATATTGATCTGTGCTGGGGCCAGAGCCACTCTGCCTTCCCTTCAGGGAAGGCCACTGTCGAGAAGGAGAAGGAGGGAGGAAGGTAACAACGAGGCGGGGTGCTTGTTGAAGAACCAATACCCCACTCCGAGCTCTGTGCCTCTTATCCACCTCCTCCTCCTCAACCTCCTCCTTGCTGAAAGCCACTTTTCCTGAGGGTCCATTTCATTTGAGTGTCTTTAATTATGTGAAATGGATTCCATTGGAAAGAGAGAAATGGTGGTGGTGGTGGGCTCTGACAGAGGAAGAGTAAAAAGCGAGGGAGCAAGGTAAAGGGGTGGTTGGTGGCTGTGTGCGCTCCCATATTCTATGTCAGATTCACAATTCTGTCAGCGGCTGTGTCCGTTTCATCCGCTTCATTTTTTGTTGGGATGGATTTTCTTTCTGTGTGCTCAATATATTCACTTGTGCTTGCACGTGTGTGTGCATGTGTATGTGTGTCCTGCGCTTTCAGGACAAACGCTTTTGAGGATGAGAGATGGGTCTGAGCATAAAAATAAAAAAAGTGCAACACAGTTAGGTGAAACCAGAGTAGTTTAAGAAATTTGGGCAAGAAGAATGGAAGGTCAATAAAATCTCCAAATGGCGGTGGACATTTTTGGGGTATAATGAATGAGTAAGGCTCTACTCTCACTTAGCCTCCTAACCTGAAATGTCCTTGTGTAACCTATACTAAAACTAATGCTGAAATGTAGTTGCACTTCCTCATATTAGTGTGTTTGTGTTTGTCATGATCCACAAGACATGATCCATAAATTCTGCTCCGAACAAACCGTTTAATCCACAATGGCATTTTAGAACCCCAAAATGAAGATATTTAAAATCTCTGCCTTTTAGAATGAACGGGCCAAACTGAGATCTTTGGAAACAATGACGCAGTTACCCATACTCACTGCACTATAGAACAGAACTTCCTGCTTATGGTCAAATGATATACTGCATGATTTTAGGTGTAGATAACACACTCATCTGGACACAGATCATTTTTAAATGAAAACATAGTAATATGAATGTAGCCTAAATCATAAAGTATAATAATGGTTTCTACAGACAGTACGGATTGTTTCATTTCTGTTTCTTATCCTACAAAGTGTTTTTTTCTAAAATTTACTGAAAATAAATGACTCAGCTACCTTTTCAGCCACCATGTCTTACTGTACATGGGATGCAGAAGTTGGCTGTAGATAAATAAAACGCTTTTTTCTCAGATTTGCACTGCAGGGTCGTGTCTCAGTGAGTGACAGATAAAAACAGAAAATAAAACAAAGGGTAAAAAAGAAGAGAAAGCTCCTCTGGGTTACTGTACAGCTTGCTGTCGTTCAACATGGGAGCAATGTAAACAAATGAGGCAGTGCATTAAATAATTAGTGGGTCCACACTAAGAGCTTTGACTATGCCGGCAACTGTGTTGTTGGGAGCAGGGGAAAGCTCAAGCACTAACGCACTGAAGTCATAAATTCCCTCCAAACAAAAACATGCACACACACACACACACACACACATAAATACAGGGTTGCCATGCAGTGCTGCAGGCTGGTCTAATTTTTTAATGGTATTTTCATTTTTTATTTTTTCATCTTCTTTGTTGTTTGTATTTGCTGTCTCTTATGACAGCCATCAGTAATGTACTATTTTCTGCATTAGTGGAATTCTCCTGACATAAAGCAAACACACACACGCGCACACACACCAAATAGAAAGTAAACTGTGCTATGATGGCACATTGTATCTTCTTCTAGAAACTAGCACCCCAGTGAGAAGTGGTCAGACAGCGTTTATCTAGTTAATGTATATCACCGCCACTGAAGTTATTTATTTTTTAACACAACCTGAGAAATGACACTGCCTGAGGTGCTTTTTCACAAAGAGCAATAACTTGATGCTGTAAGAGCAGCCCTTTGCCTCTGTGCCATCTCATAAAGATCTGAAGAGTTGTGCAATATTATGTGCTGTGAGAAAGACAGTCTTGAAACTGAAGTGTGGACGTTTTAAATATAAATAAATGCCTGTTACATTCAAACTGTTGTCCCATGAGCTCACACAACGCTGATTAAAGCACAAGCTCCACAAGTCTCTGTGCTTCTCATTATAGTATCATTTAGATCTTGTGTCGTCTGGTGTTGCAGGGACAGAGGTGATTCCTGACAAGCCAGGGCCAAGTATTTGCATATAAAGAGCTTGTGCACTTTCTACATGTCCTTCCCTTCTTTCACCCACAACTAATGATACACAAGCATGACATATCTGCCAGGTTAAAAGCCATCGGTCTTGAGCCAAGCTGCTGGCCAGTGTGTCACATTGGCCTGTGATTAAAGTCCAGATCCCAGCTGAGCGTGTCAGCGGACATGGGTGCACAATACATGTATTTTAAGATACTTACACTAGTTTCATGTATATCTATGAAGAAGCAGAAAAACACACAATGTTTTTTTTTTTCTTACAGTTATATGAGCATTCATTACGTCCTTTGAAAAGTCAGTGGAAAGTGTGATAAATATTTAATGTGGATTGGGCCTTTTGTTAAACACACCAAAAACAACTCAAAGGTGCAAATTTCCTTATTCTTATATTTGTGGACAGGTGATGTTGACTCCCAACCCGTTAACCACCTTGCACATGAAACTTCACACAAACACACCTTTCATTGATCAGTGTGTGCTGTGTGACATCTCAGTTTGCTAACAAGTTAATACATTAGTAACCTACTGTTGGTGAGCCACAAACACTGGTGTGATTGCTTACTGTTTTACCAATAACAGTGTAACAACAACTGAAAATTAATGTTGTGCAGGTGAATTAAGCTGGGTGTAAATTTCAACGAATACGGCCAATGTCCAAATGTGACGTGGGCTTTAACACGTCAGCTTCAATGCAAAATTAACATAAATTTTCTATCTTCCATCAATAAATACTGCATTTTGATTAAGTTGCCAACAGCCATTTCCTGAGGCTAGTTAGAGAATATAAGTTATAAGGTAAAATTTAATGTACAGTTCAATAAGGGATCACATTACTACTTAATGTAAGAGAGAAAAACATATTTCTTTTTAATCACCACAAATCGTAGTGTGCATATAGTGTGTATCTTATGTGAGATTCATTTCATGCGCTTAGAAATATTTTTGATTTTCCATTTTTGATGAGCTGTTTAAAGGTTAATCACTGATTTCCTGCACCTTCCAACCATACTGAACAGCCAAAGAGCACCAACGCACTCAGCATATACAACACAGTGGGGTGCAAACCATCCACAGTGGCAAACTCTTTGGATGGATACTGTCTGATATATGAAACTGAGTTGATATTTCTGTGACAGACAAAATAGAGACCACTAATTAACCAGCACTAATTATTTTTTAAGCTGTCTGTCCATCTATACCACGGACCCCCAGCTGAGGTGCTATGGCCTCTGCCACCACCAAATGCCCCACCCCTCATCATCAGTATCATCATGATCAGTTGATACTCAAATGTGTGAAATCTGTTTGACATGAGAAAGAGGTATCAAGCCATCAGCATGTGGTGGGATGAGAAACAACACAGCCACTTTATCAGAAACACAGGACACCCAATGAAGTGGATTAGCACCTAGTGAGGTCTTTCTATCACCTCAAACTCACCTGCCGATCCTCCTCTGACCTCTAGCAACAACAAGGCATTTTTGCACAGACAACTGCTGCTCACTGGGTATTTTCTCCTCTTCAAACCATTCTCTGTACACACACTAGAGATGGTTGTGTTTAAAATCTTAAAGGATCAGCAATTTCTGAAATACTCATTGACAAACATGCCACATTTAAAGTCACATAAGTTGCCTTTCTTTCACATTCTAGAGTTGCTGCCATGTGATTGGCTGATTAGATATTTGCATTACCATGCAGTTGAACAGGTATACCAAAATAAGTGGCGAGCAAGCCTCTGCCTGTGTTTGTGAGCTACTTAATGACCTTTCTGATAACATATCACCTTTTCAGCTCATCTAAAACCCACTTTAACATGTGTTCATCCGTTTGTCACCTTTCCTTAAGCCCATACACGTCAGCAATACAAGATGTCTATATGTACCTTCTTTTTTCATTAGGCCAAAGCACAAACTAACAGTGAAAAATCAAGTAGGTGTGAGCATTAGAGGATGCACTCCCTCTCCTGCTGCTATATTAAATATGGAGTCAGAAATGAGCTGGAAGGTGTCTGTAAATGCTAAATAATGGAGAGGCTGCATTCGTCTGGGTCAAAACTCTCTCTCTCTCTCTCTCTCTCTCTCTCTCACCCGCTCTCCCTCTGTCTTTTCTCTGATACATTATTAAATGAGGATGCACTTCCCCATCGCAGCGGGAGAGAACAAGGGGCAGGGGGGCACCCTGTCTTCTCCACAGGAATGGAGTGGGGGTGGTGAGGGATAGGTGCACGTATGTGTGTAGAAAGGATAAGGTAGATGCACCAAACAACAGGCAGGAGACACACACACACACACACACACACACACACACACACACACACTGAGTCGACTTGCATATGCACCTTGAGCACATTTGTACTAATGACGCTCCATGCCTAATGCACTTTATTGAGGACAATGCTGGATATTCATTTGGAGGGAGAGACGGGGAGGTGAGGGGGGCCGTGTTAGGACGAAGTGTTCTGCCAGGCAGCTTACTGTCTGCCCGCTTTAGCCGGCAGATTTTTCAGCGCGGGGCTTGGCCGGCACTTGGTAGGACATTATCGCAATTCATCACAGGTAAAGTAGGTAGGAGCCCCGATTGTCTCGAAGCTTTCTGAGCTGTCGAGGAGCCTGTACATGCAACACGAGGAATCGCCTTGAGGTGAAAACTAATCAAAGAATTAAAATAGTCTACTGCATAGGAAAGAGCGAGTATGCTAAGATGTTCCAAGTTTAACATGTGTGTGCTTAACAAAGCTGGCTACTCTTCATAGTAATTCAAGATTATTTTCCCCTGATGTTACAATTTTAATGGTGTAACTGCAAAACCACAAAAACAGAGTAAATGCCATCCTTCAACGAAAGTCAAATCTTGTTAACAGGGTGTTTTTATGAATTACAAGAGGATTGAAGGGCTGCGCATATCACATCTGCCTCTGCCATGTCTACATGACTACATGCGGTGGCAGTTTGTCAATAGGAGGCGCTAGGCTGCTGCCACATCTGTCAAATGTGAAGAATCCAAGAGACTTTACTGACGTTAAAGACACACACATATACAGCAAACATAACAGTTTCATAGAGTTGCTGTGAGGTGGCATACTTCCTGTCCAAAGTGCAGAAATTTTTGTCTCCTGATTAAAGTGTACAGTATATGCGTAATTCGGTCCTCTTTATTTCAAGAAATAGTTGTTCACAGGGTCCTGATTATCTGGCCAAAGACAGACATGAATGTGATTCAACAAGTTTGTGTGAGTCGTGATTATCTGGACGCGCAACACAAAGAATTGCCTGAGAGAAAACTAATCAAAGCACTGAATATTGTCTGTTGCCCAGGAAAGAGGGAGTATGCTAAGATATTCCAAGTTTGACATGTGTGTACTTAACAAAGCCTGCTACTCTTCATAGTGACTGATTATTGCTTTTTTTTCCTTGGCGGTGAACATGAATGTAACCTTACAATTTGAATGGAGTAGCTGCAAAACCGCAAGTACACAGGAAAAACCTTCCTTCAATGAAAATCAAGTTTTAAATCTTGTTAACAGGTACTTTTTTTATATTTTATGATTGAAGGGTTGCAGGTATGACATCTGCCTTTGTGTTTTCACCTTCACCAATGGGTGTCGCATACATGAAGCATTCCCAGGGTGCATGGCATAAAGCCAGTCATGGGATTCACACTCATCTAAGGTGACAGAGGCAATAAACATCTCCCTTCCTCAGTTTTATGTGTTCTCCTGTATCTGCCTGCTTTGGGATGATAGTTGCTGGAGATGAGATGAGGGAGGTTTCCATGTACTTTGAACATTGTGGAGGATGGAGCACAGTGACTGGTGGGGGTTCCATAGTTGGAGTCACAGGGAGAGGACCACCACACACATACACACACTCCTCCTAAACTCCGTTTCTTGCCACCAGGGAGGAAGCTCCTGCAACTAGTGGTGGCGTCTGAGGACAGAATGAAAAGCAGAACACCACCAATGACAAATGTACAAACTCTCTCTCTCTTTCACACTCTCTCTCTCTCTCACACACACACACGCACACGCAGAGAAAGAGAGTCTGTATTATAAATAAATAAATTATAAAGAGAAGAATCGTTTGATGTTACGCTGTGCTGCCTGGGGCCAACACTGCGTTGGGAAGCACTGCCACCCTGGCACTGGCACACTGACACACTCATATATATACTCATATACATTCAAACACATGCACACACACGCGCACACACACACACACACACACACACACACACACACACATATATATATATATATATATATATATATATATATATATATATATATATAAACACGTATACTGGGCTAAAAGGCACAGGATTTCAGCCCACGAGGCCTCACAAACCACCTTCTGATTTAAGTTTTAGTTTTAATACAGATTAAAAGCTAGCTTCTGATGTACACGGGTACATGGGTACTTTGCAAAAACAAGTGTGAAGTCTCACCATCAGCATTACTGAATTTAGGTCTTAGTACAACAGGGTTTTAAAAAGATGGTAAACCCCTCTAAATAAAGAAGGAAAGAGAACAGGAATACCTAGTGGTTGGTTGGCCTGCACCTTACCTTCTCTCTCTTTATCTTTCTTTCTCTCTCTCCATCGTTGCTCCTCTCTACAGAGCACTTACTCAACTGTTGGCCTGGGCTGAGTGAAGTTGGCACGAGGAACATTTGCCTCAGCGAAAATGACTCTAACCTGGGGCACTGACAACCACCTGCACCGGATGTCTCACGGCTCTCTGTGCGCAAAAGCTGTCAATACACGTCAGTGCATGTTCAGGTGCAACTGTACATGAAAGTACTCTTTAGACCAGAACATTCACATGGAATGACTCAGGTGGCTAGCACTGTTGCCTCACAGCAAGAAGGTTGCTGGTTCACATCCTGGTCCAGGCCTCTCTGTGTGAAGTTTGCATGTTCCCCCTGTTTGTGCATGGGTTTTCTCTGGTTTCCTCCTGCACATCCAAAGATGTGCTGAGGTTGGACACTCTAAACTGCCCATCTCTTTATGTTGGCCCTGCGATGGACTGGCGACCTGTCCAGGGTGTACCCCACCGTACGCCCTTTGTCAGCTGGGATTGGCACCAGCAGCCCCACGGCCCTCATGTGGAAGATAAAGCAGCAGACGATGAATGAATGAATAGAGGGTATACAAGGCTGTACCCTGCCTTTTCCCCTATGTCAGCTAAAACTGGCTCCAGCATCAGACGCAATGTGACGTAAATGTGTGAGTCCAGCATACATGTTTGTCCTTTAAAGACAGATATTAAACCTGCTTGTCAGTTCTTTACTATGACACCTGTCTGGTATTTCAATAAACCTGAAGGGTTTGTTGATTAAAAAGGAATTTGTGTTTACATATCAGAGTAATTGTAAAAAAAAAGAACTAAGATAAACATTCAAACTGTTGAGAATCTGACAGTTTAGAGACTAGTTTTGCAGTCTCTACACAAGCACAGGGATAATGTATTTAAATCTAAAACCATTAACTATATCTTTTAACCAATACATAATTGATTGACACTGAGAAGTTTGGCCTGTGGCAGACCTACAGTCACAACATTTGATCTCCAAATATTAATCAGCATAAGATTTGATCTTCTCAAAGGGATAGAAAAGTACCAGGGAGTATGCAAAGGCTGCTCAACTGTTGTTGTTTTAGTCTGTTTTGCCTGGTGGCACTGACCCACACTTGTGGTAAAGTCTTTTCGCTGGCATATGTTACTATGAGGGGGATTTAATCTTCTATGCCTCACAGCTGGGGCCCCGCTGAATAATGTAAGACACACAGGGGCGCAACGTGGCTCGATCCTGCTTTTGCCTTCTTCAAATACTTGATCCTTGCCAGTGGTAAGAATTTTGGGAGTAAATAACAAACAAAAAGAGACAATGGAATGAAAGAGCATCGTCGAACTGAAGGATCACACCTCTGTTCCTCAGTGGAACAGGCTAACCACATTATATTCACACACTCAGTGGTGTAAATAGTGGAGCAACCTGAGGAATGAGGGATTGGAGGTGGCAACATGTTCATGGAACTAAACAATTAACAATTTTGTGTTCACTGCAAACATCAAAGCATTGCCTTTGTTTGCACCTGGCAGTGTGTTTCTCTCACCAATGAGCACTGGAACGTAAAATCTAATTTCAAAAAAAATTTGATTTCAGGATATCATCTGGAATAACAAACATGGTCCAGAGGTATGTAAACTTGAGGAACAGTGTTGTTCATTAGCCCTCATTATGGGCTGTATGTGCACCCTGACTGAAGTGATGACTTTCAGAAAGGGTTTAAGTTTAGTCTCTCTTAAGTTAAGTCTCTTCAAACAACCTTGCAAACCAACAGCCACTTCATTTTACACCCCATTTCCCACCAACTCGTACATGTCACAGAAGCAGCAACATTTTTGCATAATTCTTCCGTTTGATTATATGTAATGAGACGTGGTCGACTGATGTGTGGGGCCGATAGCTGAAGGGAAACACATAGGCAAATTGTGATTAAGAAGGTGCATCATGGTATAGACGTTGTTGGGATTTGCATAGATTTCATGCATGTGTCTGTGTGGTCTCCACTTGCCATATCGAGTCTGGGTTAAATTCCAAACAAACATGAACAGAAATGAGGAGTGATGTGGTCTGGGATAAATGATCTGGTCTAGGATGAGATGTAAAACTTTATCAGATATAAACAAACAGAGTATAGATGTTGTTGGAATTTGCCTATGTGTTTCTTTCGATCTAAATGCATTATGAACTAGAGCTCAAAAAAGATCATATACTAAGAATTTGACAGATATTTGTAATATGATTCATGATTCTTTACAAATGATCATCTTACTTGTCATGTAAAAACTCTAAATCATAATGACTTGACTTTTTTACAGTCTGATAACAAATTAAACTGTTTTGCCACAAAATTTACCTTAATTACATTATAGCAGTGTTTTTTTTAATTAGACATACATAGCATTATGTCATAATGTGATTTTCTTTATTTTGCAATTTATTGTGCAGCCCTACTATAAACCAATAGATCGCCTGTCTTTTGATGTTATGGATTTGTTTAATAAATCTGCTCTGCTGCTATGTCCTCTTTGCATCACTTGAAATGTAAAATACTCCTGCCTTATGTGAAGTCTGAACCATGCTGTTGTGTTACATCTTACCTCTCAAAATAAAAGCACTAAAGATATTTAACACGTAAGTAATAGTGCTGAATGATTAGGTGGTATATCTAACTGCCATATTTGTGACAGATATTGCGATTGCAATTTGATATGGGATATAATATTTATAGGTAAACCTTTATTGCAACTTTCAATTAACATATTAACTTCCTGCATAAAGAGTATGTTTTACATTTTTATTTGGTGAAGAACAATCAAAATCTGCTTTATGATTTGCTAATTGTGTTGTTTCAAATTTTGATTTTCATCCGGAAACAATTAGTTCCTCACCCCTAGTAGGTAGTTCTGAAATTACTCATGTTCTTAACTGTAAGCCTGTAGTGGATTATTATTACTATTAATGTCATTAAAAATGTCAACAAAAATGGCTTAATCTAATTTGTTATTTAAAAGAATTGACTCAAATCAAAAAGGGGAAGATGTGTATCCTTAATGATCTGGAATGTATTTGCTTGTGCACATTTCATTGCATGTGTGCATGTTTACAATCATGCATATGCTGGGGGTGAATTTTTGTGTGCCTCTGCATGTGTGCCCATATTGATGTGTAAATCTAGATATAGGAGACTATGTGTACCATGTGTCCATTTGATGAGGGCCAAAACACACAGGTGGAAAGCTGGCCAAGGGGTGATTGAAGTTGCTGACATTTTAAGACTATTGAAAACAAAAGCTAATAGGCAGCAGCACGTGCCTGAATCGTGTCTGGTTCATGTTTAACAAAACAAGGTCACTGAGGTTGTCGGGCCATGAATTCCATAAATAACTTGATAATGGGATTTTAAAACAAGCCGTCCACCAGTCATCTCCTCTCACTCCCTCCCTTCTGCCCCAAACAGGCCCTCTGTGTTTGTGTGTGCACATATGTGTGTGTCTTTCAGAATAGAGGGAATATTAGAATGCAAATGGATTCACACTGCATCCTCATAAACAACGATGTTCATTTAACCCCTGACCCCAGCATTTAACTGCCCATCAAGTCATTTGTGTTGGGCAAGACACGTGGAAGTAGACTGTGGAGGCCAGCAGGGGTGTGTGTGTGTGTGTGTGTATAAGAAAGCACTTTTATGCACACTAGGTGTGTGTGTCAAAAGATGTTTTTATACATACTATTTGCACATTTTTAATGTACATATGTGTAATAATGCATTAGTGTCACTCTTTCCCCGTCCATCCACACAGAGTCATAAACACAGTCCTTTGGAAGTCTCCTCTGTAGAATGGAGTTCATTAAAACCTATCAGAGGGTTTGTTTTAAACCCCCCAGCACTGGGAAGGATAAAATTTACCCTCAGTTTGGACTGTTCTATACACTTCCAATTCCACTGACATGTAAGCGATTGATTTCAGACTTGATGTTATCTTTCATTTTTCAAGGCTATTCAGAAAAAAGAAGGAATAAATATTGAACACATGGGCTTTCTTCGTGTTCTTGTCTCTAAATATAATTTCTATTCTTCAATTCAGTTCAATGCTTTCCAGTAATGCTAAACTGCGGCTGTCACTTTTATCTGAAATTTGGGTATCCGTTCAAACAACCTATTAAAATTAAAATAAACAGCCTAGAAACAAATCTGACCATCTGAAGTAATTATTGAGTGCAGCTTAAATTTGGATTTTGAATGCTCAGCTTGCCTGTCATTAAAATAATGACATTGATGTTTTATTTACTCAGCACCAGGTTTATTCTTAACCTAAAGTTTTGTTGTGAAACGATACAAATACAAATCATCCCCTTGAGTGGACAATCACAAGAACAAAGTATGTGAGTGTTTGGGGTTCTAAGTAATGCACCTCATCCGCTTTCCCAGTTGGCTTCACCTGACTGAGGTCAACCCAGGTGAGGAGGCATCACAGAAAACAGCACATGAGTAATAGCAGGTGTCACGATAAATAATGAAAATCACTGTCAAGATCAAATTATTTGAAGGAATTGCATGTCATATAAATTTTGTTTACAATTGTTCTATGGAAAAAAGTGACAAAAAGCCCTACATACAACTTACTCTTGGTCTGTGGTTATCAACCCACAGGTGTACTGTTAAATGAGCTTTTCACTGTAAAGGCTAGTCAGCAAGGTACAGGGAAAAACAGAAAAGAGAGTGCAGCTCATGTTCTAAAAACACATGGGACACATGGGAGGGGGCGTGAGAAAGAAGAATATCTAGAGACTGGGCAGGTGGAGGCGAACAGACAGAGCAGCTCACTAGACAGGATGAGAAAAAGTTGCAGTGTAGATCAGTGGAGAAATAGGTTGACTCCTCAGGGGAAGAAAATAGGAGATTTAGTGAGCACAGAACATTTTTCCCCTGATGGTAAGGTCTGAAAACTCTCACCCATCAGCAGCGCCACTCAAATCTCTCTAAAGCCCTAGAAATTAGACTGTCCTGCTCTAAATAATGGCCCCATAGGTTGTTTCTGCAAGTTGACCCACTGTTACATTTTCTTGTAAATATGACTGGATGTTTCAAGGCACAACACAGTGTTAAAAAGTGACAGCATCAACTTTTCTATCCTACTGTGCCTGATGTACATGGGCTTTTTTTTAATGACTCATTAAAAGCAGAGCACAAGACTCACTCAGAATGTGTCCACGTGCAGTACAATATTTTTGAGAGGAAGTTAAGTTGTTAAGTTGGATGGAGGGGTTGACAAAACACTGGACTTTGACAAGAGAACACTGTGTCCTGAATGAGACAGAGCGCTACAGTGACTTATTAAGCAGAGACAGTTGTGAAGTTGCTCAGCCAAAAGAGACAGATAATAGAAAAATGAAGTTAGTCATGGTGTTAACAGAGGATATAAAGAGACTGTCAGTCAAAGGGAGGCAGAGGGAAAGTGAGAGAAAACAGGGCTCGTTTTAAGAGGGCGCAGTATGCTCGGCCCCCTGTCTCTTAATCCTGGGCGTTTGTCGTGGCTAATTATGGTGGACAAGCCTCTTTATCGAACCTGCTCCTGCCATCAGCATTAGGATGCATGAGCTGTGCCTGTTGTTTTAAACGCTCTCATTAACCACACAAATCAGCGCTGTTGACAGAGTGCTTTTGAATTAAGCGTGTTGCCCCCGCCGCCGCCAATGCTTGCAGGGCCCAGGACAAGGAGCAATTTATAACACCATTAGCCACGTTCGCCGAGGTTACAGGCATCAAAATTGTTCCCGTCTAATTATTCTTAATGGATACAGGGAGGGAGCGACGCTCAGGACAGCTTTTTCATTAGCCCTCAATCAAGAGGGTCGGGGAGAGAGGGGTGGGTAAAATGTACTGCTCAGGCAAACGGGAACTCAAAAATAATCGTGTTTGCTTTTTTCATAATACACACAAATGCATAGATGGTGAGTGAGTGAGAGAAAGAGAAAGAGAGAGAGAGAGAGGGCTGGAGCCAGGGTGAGTGAGGAGATGCAGGGAGAAAAAAGGAACACTGCTAGACATTAGATGAATTCTTACAGTTGTCTACGGGAAGACACGCATATTGAGAAGAAAAAAGTTCTTTTGCTTTTACTGTCCTGCAGACTAATGGCAGAGAAAACTTAATGCCACATAATAGATTTCTGAAACATGGTTAATGAATGCAGACGTGAATTTTAAAAAGGAAAACATCTGATTGAATACAGGACATGCTATTGATTCTCTGCCTTTGAGCAATCACATGACATTAGTTATTGGTACTGGTGATGAAATAGCTGTGGTAAAGTTGCACTTTATTAATGAAGCGGTCTGATGAATAATTTAGTAAAGGACAACTAATAATTTCTAACCTCAAATATCAATTTAGCCTGTGGCAGTCCAGATAACACTCAACCTAATGTGTTACCCACAACCCAATTGTGGCTTTGACTGATTGAACTGTAAAGCATGTTGCTATAAGGAACTGATCATTTAACTTCGAAAACTAAGGCACTGTCTGCCTGCAATTAACTCGCCCTAAAGTGTGCTCGATCATACTGTATCTGTCATTTTGCTGTGGTGGCGAGTGGAGGAGAAAAAAAAAGTGGGAAGCCAAATAGTGTGTTAAACATCTTTTTACACGCCATTAGATGGGAGGACATTACCGCACAGAATATTCCCTTAACGAGGACTGACATATGCGATTGAGGCAGTTAGCACCTAACATTAAGACTCAGCGGCCCACTGATGAGATGGGACATTGTCCATGGGGGAGGTATCAGCGTTAATTAGCGGATAATCGGCTATGCACTGCATCTCCCCTCACCACCATAACCAGTGCCCCCCCACCTTGATGATGATATGGTAAAGGAAAAAAAAGAGGGGGTGGCAGGCATAGTTCATCTGCAGACAATGTAATTTGCTGCTGGTACTCCTACACTCTGCAGGAAGGATGGAAAACCAGCTGGCAATAGCTACCAGAGGATGCATCAAGTCAGGATGTGGTATAAGGAAGGCAGTACATCAATCACTTTCCCACTGTGCTCCGTGCCAGCCTTTTTCTTATTACTGATATCAGAAACAGGGGAAGTTTCCTGACTTTCAAAAAAAGAGAAAGAAACAAAACAGAAACAAATAATTACTTCTTTCCGAGGAATATTACTTAGCTTACATTTACCATGGTTGATACAGTGGGAAATAGATCCATGAACAGGATTCCTTGCTTACAGTTAGTTGATTATGATTATTTTATTCCTAGAGAAGGGAATTTTATTCAGGCTCAAACATTGGAGCAAACATGTAGCATAAATATTAGCAGTGCTGATCAAGTATAGTATATAATGGAGGCAGGGCACATTGCAAAGTCTTGCAGGTTTTCTGGCCGGAAGGGCATCACAGGCAGGGCAGTGGAAGAGACAGAAACAGCTAAGCATCCCTCACACTCCCTAGTTTGGCCCATAGCACTTTGTGTCACAATCAAGAAACAAAGGGGGGGGCACATGCTAGAATACACACAGTGTGCATATATGAGTATATAAGCATGTAACAGGTTCAGAACGAAGATAAGTGAAAGAACAAGAAAATTGCCACTGGCCAGTTACATCACAAATTAATGCCAACTGTTAAAAGTTGTTGGAACAGTAGGGAATCATCACTCAAAAATATATAGATTGTTTTTCAACCAATAGGATTTTTCCCTCATCTAAATCACCGGTGTTAACTGGACCACAAAAACATACCCACCCTCCCTTTCCCAACAATGCCCCTGGGTAACACTGATGTACATTGCTGGACAGGCTGGAATCGTGCCTTCCAGCAGAGCCAGCCAATCAGGTTGAATTATAGTCTCTGGGAGCCGGAGCCACACGTCATGTCGGATACAGTGAAGCTTCGTTTTAGTGGTCAGTCAGTACCCTGGAGACAAATGCCTCAGCTTCCACATGTGATAGGTTGGCAAAAATGTCCATCCCTTTGAATAGGTACAGGTATTGGATGCACACTGGGAGTGGAAGTGAACTTTAGTGTGTAAATCTAAAAAAACAAGAGATGTAAACCATTGAAGCTGTTTTTTTTTAAATTAAACATAATAAGCAAGACCTTGAGGTATAGTCCCCCCAAAAAATCATGAAGAAAATACAATACTTTTACACAATTCTACACAAGTAATATCTAGTCAAAATGTGTTCAAACAAAGAGAGATGTATTTCACAATGTTTTCCATATTATGTTTCAAATGCTTTACAGTACAGTATTAAACAAAATACACATCCAAGGCTGTACTAATCCACTCTAAAGCAGGGTCTGGATGAAGTGAAATAAATAAATGGATATAGAAGATAATCAATGTATTACAAATAAAGGCTGTGGTTCAGTCATGCAGAACACTAACCACTTTATCTGCACACAGCACAGAAAAACGGGATAGAAAGCCAACAGCAGAAAAGCATGCAGTGTGACAAAAGACAACGATGAGCAATGATTAATATTCGATTAAAAGCCAGAGGAATTTCCTTTCACAGCAATTAAGCTTTTATTAATCTGATTTGTAACCCCTGAAGTGTGGCAGAATATGCTGAATGCCAAAATACAATTGGCTCTACAATCCAACCCTGCTGTTCCGCAACATCTCATTTTGCTGCAGACGTGTCAGATGAAGACTTTCACCTACTGTTTATGAAACGATCCAAACCCATGGGTCTGATCAAGTGTATCACCTCTGCAGCAACTTCTCACCTCAAGGTTTTAGCTCCACACGGCACAATAGAGCATCAGACAGAGGAATGAAAAATTGTCTGTGGCACCTTGAGGCAAACAAAGACAGTTAGAATCAGTAGAGAAAGACATAAGAGAACAGAAGACGAACAAGGACATGTACATATAAGGTCTGTCTGTTTGGAAAAAAAGGCATTCTGTTGAGTCCATTATTCTAAAAAAAATGCAAGGGAATTTGAACATTATGCTTGAAGCAATCTTAATTAACTTTCACTTACTTTATTGTGCACACTAAATGAAGGTGGTCAGCATTTACAAGTAAGATTACATCTAAGTGTATGAGCATGGCTAGTGCTCAGGTTTCTATTTCGTGAAGTATCCTTGTTGTCTTAAAACTCTAAGTAACAAACAGTAAATATGTATGAAATTGACGCATTATAGGTCATCATCAGTCAAGTGCTAAACAGTGGACTGGGTCTTTTGTTGCAGCAGAGCTGTCTGTGAGGCATTTCATTTGTATTTCTCTTCTTTCTCTCCATCTTTCTTCCTTTTGATAAAAGGCTGCTGTTTTCTTCTTCAGGTTTCAGCTTTGTCCTGGTCTCTGATCAGCTATGGTGGCTAGAGTTGCTGTGGACACGGATCAAATTTCCAGCAAAGGTGGAATTGAGATCAGATCTGTGACGTGTTATGGAAGTAGTGGCAGTCTCCACGGGTCGAGTGTTGGAATATTGAATACTTTGAAACTGCAAACTCCAATTTGGCTGCAACCTATCTGCAGAGACAGGAGCCTCGCTCATGCGGGCTTGCATCTCAAAGATGCTGTCACTGCTGCAGCTGCCTTTGCCAAAGTCACTCAGGTATGTACAGGTCCCTCACTGTCATATGACATGGTAGAAAAAACTTATGAGTGGCCTCTGCAGGATTCTAATGGATACTACATCAAATGGTCTAATGTCATTACAGCTCGAACATGACCTTTACACCCCTTCTTTAAAATAATATCAAAATATAAAATTTTGAATAAAAAGCAACAGCCCAATTGTGGGTTGTCATGGAAAACTGTATAGTGTAAACAAGAGGTTTAAGAAAATAATGACACGATAAAATATTGCGATATTTCATGGCAGGAAACTGTATTGATTCCCTGAAGGATTGTATTAATATGGAAATGTTCCTGACAGTGGAGCTGTGTTGCATTTAAGTCTCTGACTGCTAGTTGCCAAAGGCTTTCAGATCTTCGACTCCTACATCACTTAAAGGCAAAGGAAAACTGTATATAGATTATTCATATAACTTTGTTATTTTACATAGGACAACAGTACCAATAACCAGTTTTGGGGAGACACTATTGCCTTGGCTATATTGCCAAACCCAATATATATCATATTGTACCCCTGTATCAAAATACATATGGTATTTTGCAAGATTCTTGCCAGTACACAGCCCTAATGTGAACTAGGATTTAAATACTGTCATTCGTCGTGACAAAATATACTGTAGTTACAAACAAAATCTGTGCTTTTAACACTCACCTCTGTTTAATCATATCTGCTTAAGTGTAATATACTGAACATTAGACAAATATATTTTCAGAACCATGAGTGATTATCAGTGGTGAAAACAAAAAAAGTGTACTTCGTGGTCCCACGTGGTTCTTTCTGTACATGTGTATAAATGGGCGAGTATCTGCATGTGGTTGCATGATGTGGTCATCAGGCTTGACAGGACACTCCAGGGGGCACAACCCAGTGCCATGTCCATCTGCTGCACTCTCCACAACGCCATGCCACGTCCTGACAGGGTTGCGCTACCGCCTTCTGCGTAATTTAACACAACTATCTCTAGCTCCCAGGACGAGTGAGGGCCCGATACATGGCACATTTAACACTACTCATGTGTCTTGTGGAGTCTACTCTGAGATTCTTCCTGTCTGAACCTTTATGTCTTGTTACTCTAGTGATTTTAAGGTGGCAGCCTAATACAGGAAATACACCCAATTCTACCTGATTCTACTTGCCAATGAATAGCTCTTTTAAAAATATAAGTGAGTGCAACCTACTTTCTTAATCTGATCTTGTGGGAATTATTTTGTGTTAAACTTTCCATTTCTCCAACTCATTAGTTCTCTAGTCACATGCTATCTCAGCTCTCTTTCTCTTCCTACCTTTGACAGTTTCCTGTAAAACAACCCTGATCCTCAGCCTAAGCTCTCTGCCTCTGCTATCCACTGAGCTTCCCTGCCTGGCCTCCATCTCCATGCTCCCTTTCCCTGTGGCTCTCTCATCTCACTACCCTGCTTGACAGCTTTATCTGATCCACAGGACTTTCAGCTAGAATATCTGGCATTCTGCCCGCCCACATGACTCCAAATCCCACGGTTCATTCTTTTCAGAGCTACCTTCCTCTTGCTCCCTCTTCCACTGGGTCTCAATGTGTGGCAAAGTGTTGTCATTTCACTCTTGACTTGCAGGTAAGGCTCTCAAGGGCTGAACCATCTGTTCCCCAAGCCTGTAATACTTGGGACACATATGAGAAGATTGTGGTCTTTCATATTCAGGAAGTAGTGTGTCTCCATGTAAGGCAGCTGTGTCTTTTCCCAGATTTTCCTAACTTTAGGAAGTGACACACAGATTCATACAGAACAAATTCAGTTGATTCAAGTTGGAACAGTTTAGTGAGTCACCATGGCGAGAAAGGTGGGAATAATTTATCCCTGTTTAGCTGAATAAATTGTCAATAATACTTTAATTGATAATAGCATAATTATACCAATACGGGACAAATAATACAATTCTGAGGGCTTCAATCTTGTAACTGTCAATTTTCATCTGTTCTGGTCTCTACAAAATCTTTGAGTACACCTGAGTATCAAGTCAAGTCAAGGGTGCAACAATCTTCCATCCTTGATTCAGAGCAGGGCCAAACAGGGAAAAGAAACAATGTTACACAAGAATTGTTAGAAAAGTGAGGAAAAAGTCTTCAAAGATGCAACTACAGAGAAGAGAGAAACAACAGTGGAGAAACAAAACAATAAAAAAGGATGTAGCATTATATTTGCAATGCACTCTCAATACTCAATTGCTTAATTATAGTATACAAACACAATGTCTCAATGGACAAGAATGGTGATAAAAAAAAAAACAATACACCCCACACATTCTACATTATCATACATTCAGTGCAGACCTTTTTACACTTGTCCGTATTTGAAAAAGAAATGTACAACATTGTTATAGCAAGATGAACAATAAATGGCAAATAAAACATGGTGAGAGTCTGAGCAATGATTAAAACACTAGTGTGTAACCTCTAGCTGGATTTATATGCAGATATTATTTGTTTATTTGTTTTTGTTTCTTTCTTTTTTGGAGTGTGCCTTTTAAAGTCAGAGTTTACTGCACAAATGAAGAATGACAAATCTTTTTGATATGCAAAGGTCATCATAGTTCCCTGACTCAAAGAGACCTTGATGTGTTGCATCCCCACTGCCCCTAAGCCTCAGGTAAAACCACTCCTTACCCTCCAAGTCACTTGGTCATGTCATTTTGAATCTACCCATCCCATACCACTCTAACACAGAGGACTACGAGGTTAATAAGCACTGAAATAATGGTCCAGCACAGACAACAAGTAAAGGCCTGTAAGAGCAGTATGCCAGTGGGGTGCATCATCATCATCAACCACTCCCTACATGTTTCTCCTTCTTTTGCCCTAACTCTCCTCTGTTCATTTCTCTTTCTTTTTCTACCTCCCTAACTCTAACAATCCCTGTCAATACCCCTGTCTCCTGGACAGTCCTTTGTACTCATTTGCAAGGTTAACTGCTGTTTCATTGGCTGTTATTTATATTTTTAAAAGCCTTGTTAGCAGACTAATAAAGTGACTGTGAAGATGCTGCAGAAAGGTAATTACCACATACGGTTAACAGTCGGGTAGTGTAAAGTGAAAGAGGATGTCGCGTTGTCATTTCAGTGGCAGACTTGAGCATAATTGTTTCTCTCTGCTGGCATTGGGAGGGTGAGAGGGAAGGCAAAAGCTGTTAAATATCCAGTTAGACAGGTGTGTGAAGCGATGAGGAGGGAGGCACAAGGTCCTCGAGGTGAAGCGTTACAGTATTATGTGATGTGTGTGTGTAAGCGCGTGTGTGTGAAAGAGAGAGGGAGAAAACTCAACTGAGTGAACCTGTTCCCTCTGCCTGCACCAATTTTAATCAATATGATTTAATTTCACTTAAGATTTTTATTTGCTGTGCCTTCTGAAATAAATAATCTATGTCAAATAGTTGATTACACCAGTTAATATACTGGTGATTGCAATAATTGATGGATAAGGATTATCATCCTATAATCTCTGCTCCAGTCTAGATTGTAGAGTTGCTACGCAGTTGACTCTGGCTTTATTGGCTCAGCATATACACCCACACACATAGAAAAAAAAATTATCATATTTTACGGATGTCAAACCATACCGTAATTGGACAGATTTAAAAAAAAAAATTGAATAATCTACCTTTTATCATTTTTAACCTTATCATTAGCATCAGTCTTGTATTTTCATTTGGTTAGAAAGTTAACAATACATCTCTATATTCCGTAACAAAAAGCAAAAGTATAAAAATTTACTTTTTTCTGGTTAATCAGATTTCTGATGACACTGCTTTTATATGTATGTGGACTAGACAAGAGGCTCATATGCAGACAGTGTGAGAACAGCGAAAGACAAAGAGAGGGGAGAGGTGAGAGAGGGAAGATGGAGATGAATACAATGAAGTGGCTTAGCAGGCTGAGGCTTCCCAAATCCTTCCATGCGCCCATACAGAGAGCTGAGGTGGAGAAAGAGTCAACTCTTTTGCCTTCTGTTTGCTCAGCAACCTAACCCGTCAGGGATGCAATGGTGAGGGGGAAAAAAAAGGGTAAATGTGTCAGGCGGGTGGGATGGGATGGGAGACTGGTGTAGGGATACAGATGGGGTCACCGGAGGTCACTTTGTTGATTTTATTCTATGTTTTGTCTGCTCTCCTCATCCCAAGCACCCACCATTCTACAAACTTGTACTGCACAGGCCGACGCACACATATATACCAATCATCTGGAGCCCCCGGGAGAGAAGTCATGAGGGGGTGTCCCCTCCAAAACACATCCTCCAACCCCCTCCTTCCTTTATTCAGCTCTGCCATTGCATTTTGTCAGAGTCAGCAACAAAACAGACAGTCAAAAAAAAAAAAAAAGATTGGGAGGAGAAAGAAAAGGGAGAAAAAGAGTATCGATTAGCCTTCAGAGGTCCACGTGGGCCACTTTCATCGATTAGGAACGAGAGAGTAGCAAAGCACCAGCCATGTTCCTTCTTTCTCCCTCTCCTTCTTTATCCCGCTCTCCCTCCCTCTGTCTCTCCAGGGTTCTTTGTCCATGAAGAGAGCGATATAATGGCCCTTTGAGAGGGAGTGAAAGAGGGAAGCAGGAGACAGCGGCGAGAGGCAAGGGACAAGATTGAGGAGAAGGAGGAAGATGAGGAGGAGGGGGGATGGCTGGGCGTCTAGAGCAGGCTAGGAGAGTTCAGACCATGTGGCGTGGGGAGATTGGGCGGGTGCGTAGAGGGATGGCAGAAGGGGGGGGGAGGTAAAGAAAGACACCAAGGCGAGAAGAGAAAGTCTCAATGACAAAAGGTCGGGGCAGCTGGGCTTAGGGCGACGGGGACCAAAGGGAGCAGCAGGATAATCTGCTAAAGCCCAGAAAGGAGAGATTCAGCATGCGCGCCACCCTCGTAGGGCCTAAGAGCAAATTTGCACATAAATAAGGAGCCAACTTTGCTTTGAACGAGAGGTCGAGGGAGAAAGCATCAGAAAGAGAGAGAGTGAGAAATACAGAGGAAAGAGTTGGAGCCACAGCTGCCTGCTGGCTGAGTGAAACTGGACCGAGACAGAGTTCAGCATTTCAGGCCCCACTCAGAAAGACTCCCTCATGTTTGAAAAAGTAAGCAAAGATATTTATCATTTATCCCCCCCCCCTCAACAACTCTCACCTAAGTTTTTTTCCTTTCCTTTGCTCCTGGCCGTGAGCTTTCTTAGTTTGGTCCACAAAGACTCCTCTTTCATATGTGTAGACATCACTGGACTCGGGGGACCAGAGTGTTTGTTTTTGAGGGCATCAGGCTTTGTTGTGAGTGCACAACAACTCCAAGATGCCGGGCTATTAACAGTCACACACGCATTACCAGTGCAGAAATACAGTGATACACACAAACAGAAAATGTGGGTGATGTGCACAAGGAAAAAGTAATACCTATACACACCTACTCAAAGATCTAGAGAAGCTGTAACATATGTAAAAATGCTGTCTGTACATACATTACATAAATCTGCTTTTTAAAGAAATTAATTAAATGAAAATTTGCAGGGCCCTGTGATGGACTGGCGACCTGTCCAGGGTGTACCCTGCCTCTCGCCCTATGTCAGCTGGAGTTGGGTACCGGAGCCCCCCGCAACCCTCAGTGGATAAAGAGGTAGAAAATGAGTGAGTGAGTGAGTGAGTGAGTGAAAATTTGCAGGTATAAATGGAATTATTTGTAACTCAAGTGAACCCACTTTTAAAGAGGTGATTAAAAAAATTCCCATTGCCAGTGGTTGGTCTGCCCTGTGGTATTCTTGATCAGCCAGGTAACCCATGTGTAAATAGTGATGTCATGAATCCACCAGAAACAAAATGAGTGCGATGAAGACCAAAACCACAACAACACAGAACAGACATATCCCCACTGGTCAAAAACCTCTTTAAACCTGGTTTAAGCAGGGTTTTTTGAACAGTGGGAATTGGGTATTAGTTTTAGCTTATTTAAACTGGGTAACTCAGGTTTAATAGCTCAGTTGTTGTCTTAATATTTAAAAATCCCTTTTAACCACCTCCTCTAATCTTTCTGTCAAAATTCAGCATGGATTTGGAAGATCAAACACTTCACCTGAGTTCACCTGATGAGTCCGCGTCATGTAAAATGCAGTTGTTCCTCATTTCTTTTTCACCTACTAAAAAAAATATATGAACCAGTCAAACCCACACCCTAAAACATGATATTTATGAATGTACCCTCAGACACATTAAAGTCCATGCTAAAACTTACACCATATAAATCCAACTGTGTTGATGCTTTATAGTCTAAATTGGATTTAAATTTTCTCCAGAAACCCTGCACAATAGCCACTTGTGGATCACCTCCGAAAAGGGTCAAGCATAAATAACAGCTTCTTTTGTATGAGCGCACTCCTTGCATTGCTTAGAATCATAAAGAACATATTTCACAGCTTCTATTAATGTGTTTACATCCACATAAATTAAGGCTTTCTTTTCAATCAGGTATGTTGTGCTTGAAAAAGTTGGGTCTGGTGTGTTGACTTCTTGGATAGATGAGTGATTCAGCAATGAGTTGAGCCAGTGCAGGTACTTATCGATCAGCCTTGGAAGTTATGAACTGGCTGTCATTTCCCTTTCATGAACGGCTCAATAGGTATTGACTGCAGATGAAAAGCATGCACAAGTATTGCTGGCCTTAAGGACAGAAGGACAGGGCAAGAAGACGAGAGGACAAGGAGTGCTTAATGAGGACAGTGTACAAGCCCTTGACGCGTATGCTCATCAGTTCACCTAGATGGACGCCGAAACACAGAGCAGAGAAAATAAATTCACACCCATGTACCACACTACATTATTTAAGGTAATGTCAAGCCTGACATGGAGACACAGACAAGCATCCCCTGTAAACACAACACATCCAGCAACACATACATCTGGGTAAGTGGCCCAGTGCAAAGACGTGATGAGATCACAGTAAGTACATATAGTCATGCGGAGAGGTAACAGGGGGGGAGATAAAGACTGGGATTGGAAAAAGAGGATGAGGAGGGGGAACCTCGGTGGATAGAGGTGTGTAGATGAGCAGCGCTGTGGGAGAGCAAGGGATTTGCAGAGCTGTCGTGTGGCCACATCACTGCGTGTAAGACCCCGAGTCGTTGTCTGTGCAGCCACTGGACATTGACAGGCATATGTCACCCACTGAGCACCATCCAGATCACAGACGCCCAACAAGGCAGAGATGAAGGGAGGGCTTTGGGCCTCCCTAATCCCAGCTCATCCGTGTTCCATGTTCCACAGCTCCCAACCACGCTTAGCAGAATTTCACGCTGTAGTCTTCCTGCAAACCTAAAACCAGCATGCTACACTAAAAGGATAAGGCTGGGGTGGCAAAAGGATGAGCAACCTTTTTGTCACTTACAGGCACCACTTCATTTTTTGTTCACAGTAGTGAACAACATGTTGTTCACTACTGTGTTCGTCTGTTGTTCTGCTATCGTCTTTCACATCTTATTTTTACTTCAATACTTTGATTAAATTTCAAAGTGTTATTTTTTGCCAGACTCTTTCTTACAGTATATACAGCTTTAAATCTCTGTATCTCTAATGCAAGCAAAACCAAAGAGAAAACATGTAATTGATAAGTGTATCCATAAGTAGACATAATACTGTACAGAAATGAGGCATAGACATGGGCTGGAAGTAAAGTAAGAAATTAAAGAACAAGTAAAAAGAAGGAAGAACAAATTAAAAAAAAGATAAATAGCAAGCACCCCACAGCAATCTATGTACTTTGCTGAACAGGAGTGCTTATAGAAAAAGAACTATGGTTTGATTGGTGCCATGTGATGCTAGCTAATGCCATCCCTCTCAAAGAGACACAGGCACATAGCTGCGGGCAAAAAGGGAGAAAATCTACACCAGAACTAACTCTCCCTGAAGAATGCTAAAGCAGGAAAACAACAACTAAGCATGTTAGTTTCACCTCCACGAATATGCATGTGTGTTGGCAAGGGAATGAAAGATGAGTGGCCCTTTGCATAACCTAGACAATTACAACACAGCAGCAGTGTTGTGTACTGCACAAATAAAGCCCCACCAGGAATCACCAGTGATGGGAAGCAAATGTGAAAGCTGCCATTGGTTTTTTTGTGTGTGTGATGAGCTGAAGAATGTGGGTATTTACTGCATGTTATCTCAAAACCCAAACACATTAGGGGTTATTCAACATATAGAGGGTTGAATCTTTCACTCCACTCATTCTGGGCATTTTTATCATTCTGCTTGTCTTTAGGGCAAATTATCCTTTTAGAGTGATTCTGATTTTACTTAGTCTGAGAGTCTGCATGATGAAATACTTCTAAATCCTATTAAGAATGCACCATTAGTTTAAAATCACCCAGTATAGAAGGGTCTGTACATACATTGGTAGCTGACATATTTTAGACAAAAATGTCAGGCAAATTGGTTGGTTTTGAGCCTCATGTTACCTCCCAATAGCCTACTCACACATCCTAATTACAAGATATTAAAGATGAAACTATCTTCACATATAGCGTCATCACAAACCATCTCTGTCTCCCTCTCTGTGCTTAGGCATACAAGCAACTACTGAGCAGTTTACTTTGCTTTAATATCAACAAAAGCAACAGCAGGACCTAATGGGGTGCATGACCGGGGGATCTGAGTGCAGGCCTTCCATATGCATCTCCCCACTGCATCACAAATCTCATGTAGCATTACCATGGGCCTGGGCGAGAGAGGGTAAACTACACTACACTAGAGATGTTCAGTCACGTAGCACCCCAGTAAATGGGATTTTTCAAATTTGTTTGTGTGCATGTGCATTCTTGTGTGTGTGTGTGTGCGTGTGTATGCGTGTGTGTGTGTGTATATACATGTCTGTAGTAGGTTGTGAGGACAAATTTTTGATTCAAACCTATCCTTATAAGGACATTTTGACCTTGTGAGGATATATTGGCCAGTCTTACAACTTTAAAAGGCTTTGTGAGGGTTAAGACTTGGTATTAATGTTAGGTTAGAACTACATGTAGGTTAGGGATAAGGCTTTAGTTAGGCTGTCCAAATGAATGGAAATCAATGCAGAGTCGTTAAAAGGATAGCTGTGTGAACCTGTGTGTGTGCAAACACAGGTGAGCACAGGTTCCTTGGGTTTGTAATTTGCAAGCACTGCGTGGAAGCTTCACCAGAGTATGTATCCTGGACTCAATGTGTGTGTGTGTGTGTGCGTGTGTGTGTGCGTTTTTAGAGAATCATTATGCTTATGCGTGTTTGTAACTGCCTCTGTGCGAGTACATGGTGAGATGTTGTTTACTGCCTCTTCAGTGGCTAGACTGCATGACGGCATCCAACACTGGGGGGGGGGGGGGGGGGGGGGGGGGGGGGGGCAAAAACAGCGAATGGGTGAGGGGAGACAGCGCCAGGGTTATACAGCGGCTAACTGGGGAGCTGTTTAGTTTTATGTTAATTGAAGGGGCTTACACAGAACTCTATTGACAGTTAACATGCCCTTCAAGGTGTTCTTTGTGGTTCAGCACTTCTGTCAAGACAGAGGCAGTCATTTTGCTTCACCTTTATTTATATGCTTGACTACTCAGAACATTATGGAACACTGTGGGGCCCAGTAATATATGTGGGGGGGGGCAGGTGCTTGGATGTGAGGTCAGATGCCTCAACCCAACCCAAGTCTGGACCCTCTCCACGTAACCCAATGAGGGAGGCTGTACAACATGAGGTTACTAGGGGTAAAGGAAGATTAGAAAATAATAAATAATATCTAATTTTTTTTTTGATATTATGAATTCTTGATAAGAAAGTAACATGAAATGAGGCTATGGTGGATTTCACTCAGTGTAAGGTCATATATCTGTAAAGGGAGCCTTTTCTGTGACCTCTACTGTTGTACACGTTGTGCACATTTTAAAGTACAGCAGCACATTTCATTTGAATTCATGAACACACTTAAAGACTGTTTTGATAAGTGTGGTGTGAGTGTCACTGCCATTTCATGTTTAATTGGTTGGGCATGCATCTCCAGACAGGGCAAGACAGAGTTTCCCACTCGAAGATCAGAAGGCTCAAACACCAGCCAAGTCTTCCATCACGCCTCCAAGGTCACCTGTCACTTAGCACCCCTCGACCACAGTGCATGTTTGATTTGGTTGACACATTAACAGACAACTGTGACATTTAGTTGAGGATGCCAAGAAGACTCTGCCCTTTAAACTCCATCTTCACACTCAACATCCTTGGGATTCTGCCAGAGCAGCAACAGGGCAAGTTTTAAAAGTGTAATCGCCAATTAGTAAGTGATTAAAAATGCATTACAATCAATTAGTATTTAACATAAGGTGAAGTTGCACCACATAGCCTCTATTGCTGTACCACAGCCCTAAACACTATTAATCAAACAAATACTGTACATGTTAAACTCATTATCCAACCACCAAATTAGCATCAGCACTTTTGCTCTACACAGAAATAACAAGGCCTTGATACGCTAAACATTGTCATTGTCAGCCAATAAAACAAGAAAGACCACACAGTAAAAGGACAGTGATGAAGTACAACAGGATTAAATGAAGTCACTGTGTTAATATTAGCTTGGTTGAGAAATGTCAAGCTAGTGAGGTGTGCTACACGGCTCCAGCTAATCATTTAGGTTAATTGAGGTTTCCAGAAAGCTGCGGCTCTTGGAGATTCTCCATCTCGGCTCCATGTGACTGCTCCCCCACAAAGTCTCCATGTGGCAATAATGAAAGGGAGGTACCCCACTATAATAATGTAACCCACTATTATCACTCTATGACCTATTACTAATTGGAGTAGATGCCAGTTGATGGTACAAGCTAAGGTGCATGGGCAAGGTTAAACATTTTTACACACCCCCTTCCTACATATATTATAAAATGACTTTATAATCCTTTGGTTTTGGGCATGACTATGAAACTTGTCACCAAGTCCCTCTAATCACCGGGCCTCTCCGCAGTCTATTCTGCTGCCATCTTGTTCACCTTTATGCCCCACTCAGATTGGCAAATCAATTACACAAGGGTCAGAATGTATGTGTTTGTGACCCTGAGGTGCCTGACCAGCAACCAAGCATAGACTGCACTGTGGCACTGGACCCCGGGCACATGCACAAACCTGCTCGTCGTGCAATAAACATGATTTAGCACTGTAACTCTACCTGCCTGCCACTGGTCTTAGGTTTGTGTGCCTTTTGATTAATCATGGACCAGGAGGGATTTATTGTGCAGGGGATATTTGCCTCAGCGATTTAATAATGGTGGAGGCGGAACACAATTAATCAGAGGGGGGCATGTGCGGGCCTCCCTTCTAAAAAGTGTATAAAATTAATGACTATGAATATGTATATTTGTTTGTGAGGTGCAATGTACGTACAGTGCACAGTTGTAAAAGAGCTGCATAAGTTCAAACAATAAAGAGTTGAAGAGCAACCCTTTGCTCCATGGACAACATTGCCCATTGTGTTCTATGAATATATATCTATCTCATGGGTGGCTAGATATCATCACACTAGCCTGGCTTGGTGGAACTGCTTATAGCTCTATCACATATCTTACCTCCCTGACAAATGGAGAGAAGCCACACACAAATCCATCCACATATTTTCCACAGTGCCTATTCTTTTCCCCTCCCCTGTGTGGTGAATATGCTCTCAGGTTCATGCAAGTATACAGGAACCTCCCTCCCACTCTCATAATCATGTACAAGCTGCCTGGCACTATAGAAAAATAATGATGTGCCGTCCTGTTGGCTCATTTATCAGCATGTTTTACAACAGGCGCCGGGTGGAAGTAATTAAACTCTGCCATCATTACAATGAGCCAGGCCCCCCTCTTAATAGACACCCAATGAGACACTAGAGGCCTGCATGGTAATTGTAGCTCCAACTATTTCTATATGTGTGTGTGCATGTGTGTATCTAGAATTCCCTTGTTTCATGGGTGGATTTAATTAGAGACGAAATAAAGATGATAAGCAATTGAGAAAAACACAATGTGCAAGTGAATTAGATAAAGAAGGTTAGGATCTTTGCTCTCTTTAACCACTTAATCTACAATGGAAAAGAAAAAAAAATTTATCAATTCAGTTGAAAATGTGGATTAAATGTTGACACTATGATACCATGTAGTATATCACAGAAACCAACTTTCCCTCATACAAAACTTGATTCAGCCCTATAGTGAGAGAAGCCTCAACCAATTCATATGTTCATTAACAAATATTGCTCAGAAGAACAGTAAAGGGCACTGAAGAGAAAAAGAAGAGGAGGTTTATGAGCCCAGCCGTTCAATAAACAGGTAAATACCTTCCACAGATAATCCACTACTTTTTTCCGTAATACTCTAATAAATGCACAAATTGATCTTCCCTCGGGACCATCCGATCCTAGGATAATATAAAATGAATATACTAAGTACTGTGGAGTCTTCCTGATATATACTTTCACCATGGGTGTCAGAATCTCTAATGTAAATGTAATACGATCAAAATGACGTCACAAGCACATTTTGACTGAAATTGAAGCCCCTCCTGCTTCTGTGAAATCACCAGTGTGGAAATATTTTGCGTTCCTGTGAGTTTTGTCAACAACATTAGCGTTGAAGAAGCCCACAGTGCATAAGCTACTTTATGCATGTGTAGCAAGGAACAGGACATCTCCACATGTATCATAAGGAACATAACACAGGCAACTCTTCCATCCTCATTTGGAGCAAAACTTCCTTGAAATTTAACTTGTGCTAAAGTGATAACTTTGTTGCATCAGACATGTGACCTTATTCAGTGGTGGAAAACACTTGATTTAAACAATTAATTACCATAGCTACAAAATGCCAATGCCATCTTACTATATAAGTGTTGCCTTCTATGTATGATAATGTTATTGGAGGTCAGTGCAGATTTAGGAGCCTTAACAACAGATTGCTGGATCTTCAGAGCAACACAGAGCTACATGACTGTCTATATCTCCTCTTCTTTTTACACTTAGTTTACATTTGACTGGTTATTGTCACATTCATATTGTTAATAAATTATTTAAATTTGACAATGTGGCCTCAGTGTTGGTAAATTACAAACAAATGATTGACATTGTATCACTCCATGTAGAGACACATCTAGAAAATCAGAGTGGGAATTAAAAAAATTGTTGAGTTATCATGACATAAAACCAATGATCGTAGACCAGATCCTAGATCCTGGACAAGTCTAGAAATGGCAGACCCATATGTGCTAAAAGAGAGAAAAGAAAGAACGAAAATCGAATTGTGACCTTAAAATCAAAAATTGAATCGAATCAAGGGTTTGGAGAATCGTGACAACCCTCTTCCCAACTTTCACAGTATAGCATTAAGAAATTGTCCTCCCCGCCTCTAAAAATCTGTACAAGACAAAGAAAACATGCAAACAAAACAAATAAAAAACATCTGCTGCCATGAAGCACCCAAATTATACTACTCAGCCAAGTTGGCTTGGTTAGACATCTGTCACTCTGAAACTATTATGGGTGCTTTTCTCAAGGATACACCAGCTATTAAGATGCATGATTGGAAATTTACATTAGATCTCTTGCCAGCTAAATATACATAGTAGTTCCTTTACCATACCTGCACCATTTAGTATCACTTACAGCTCTAATGGCACAATTACCCTTCACCACCACCACTAATAGCGCTCAAAGAGAACCTTTTGACGTTGGGCTGATGTTACAACCCTTAAACATACCCCTTTAAACCATTGTCCAGCTCTCACTCCAGTGTCTGCACTCAGGCTTTCCAAAGCTCCTGATCTTGGGATATTGATTAGGCCCATGACCGCAACTGCTACCCCCACTCTATACCACCAGTCCTCCCCCTACTTATCTGGCTCCTTCCTTTACCATGCTCTCTCCACCCACCCTAATCCCATAATAAATAGGCCCAGACTGGCTCAGCAGCGTTGTTCCAATTAGTTGCAGAACGGGTCTGGGGCTAGTGATAGTGGTACCAACAGAAGTGGCGGCAAACACGGTAGCATCCAGGGAGGCTGTAAACATCCATTAGTGGTTAACCGTCCCCAGTCATTTTTTCTCCCCAAAGCGCTCTCATTAGTGCAGTGAGCCCTGACAGGTAAACAGCACTAATGGGAATGGCCTATCAATAAACGCCCTGTGTGTTAATAGGAAGTGTTGGCAAGGGGACCGAAGATATAGACCACGATGAAGAGAGGGAAGGAGGGGTGGATTCTCTGATATAAATAAAAATAAACATGGGAAGGTGGTAGGTTGTTGATGATAGATGTTGCATTGTGTTTGCTTGTTGTTTTACTGGATGCTTCACTTAGAGGTACATGATTGTACTGTTGTATAAACAAATAGAGCTTTTCTTGGGCCAAAAATTACTTCTACATGTCTTGCTATAGACGTTATCTAATCAAGAATCATGCAGTCTTTTGAAAAGCACTTTGATCCGACTATGGCATATAGTTGCTTTGTGCTAGTGAGGGTATTTCAAGGCATGACCTCAGGTATTTCCAACACTACACTCACGTGTGGGAATTGCGAGGTGTAGAATGTGCAACATCCTTTTGTGTTAATGTTAATACTTTGTGTATTACTGCTTACATGAAAGATTGAGAGAAAATGGAGAGGAGGAACAGAGAGGGACGTAACAGAAAGAAAGAAGGGAAAAAAGGGTGTGGATAGAAAAGGAGGCTGAGGGGCCTAGGCAGAGATGAGAGAAAGATGTTATTTATGTTTGGAGCAGGTTCACTCTGAGTTCACCTTACCATGAGATGTCCCTGGGCGGTGACAACCACACTGCTACCGATGTGTGCGTCTACAAGCATGTGGTTCCAAGTGTGTAAGCTCATGCAACTGCTTCTTGTGAGGAGATCCATGTTTGTTTCTTTATCTTTAGTACATAAACATGTGTGCATACATGTGTCTGAACGGAGGGTCAACCAGTGAGCTGAAACATCTTCGAGTAGGACAAAGCATGTGGGGTGAATACACTACATGTGCAGTGTGTGTCATTACTGAGGCCATGGGGCACTAAATCAGCAGTGCTACAGCAGTGGATAAAAGCGAATGATACACGGATTACAGCCAGACTCAGGCTGTGCTGCCCACATTTATCCACAGCCAGACAGATAAAGAGACAAAGTGTGTGAGCATGTGTGTGTGTGTCTGTCTCTAGTGGGTGCAAGACTGCACATTGTCTTGTGTCTACATCCATTTGTGTATACTGATTTTTTGTGTACAAGCGTGGAGATGAGTCGAGTTGGGCTCAGCTATGTGTTAGAAGGCTTTATTCTAAGCACTACACACACTTCTTCAGATTCATGTGTGTGTATTGACACTACTACAGACATATAGACACAGGGAGTGACATTTCGAGCATAAGTTAACTGCCATCATTGAGCAGCACCCTCTATCAGCAGCGTCTGTAGCCCGGGGTTGTGTGGACTCTTATCCACTGTCATCCCACTCCAATAAACTGCACCTTATCCATGTCATACTGAGGCCGCATTTGCCACTTCAACTCCTGCTGCACAAACCACTGGCCCAGCACAAAGTGTAGTGTAATATAAAAATAACTTTTTTACAGCTTATCAGAGATGAACACTGCAGTGGTTCCTGATAAACACACACAGGGGACCTGAGGAATTCTGCCACAGCTTAAATCGAATCATTAAAAGAAACTGTGGTTGGGGCAAACTTATTGCATAAAGCTAAGCATCTTTGAGAAGTGTTAGCACCATTTTAACATACATTGTGCACATGTAAGGGCACAAGTACAATCTCCAGCCTCATCCTCAGTCCAGCATTGGCCCTCCACTGGTCTAATTACACAGGCTGACCTCCCACAGGTCGTCTGAGCAAAGGCCCCCCTAAAGATCAATATTCATTCTTTTAGATCTGTCATCTGCTTTTGACACTATCGACCATGTCCTGTTTCTGCTCTCCCCCCTCTCTTCTTTAGTCATCTATTAACCCCCACTTCACCGATATGAGTGCTTAAATTTGGCCAACACACACTCCAATTTAGATAGCTACTACATTTTGATTATTTCCATAGTGTAATTGTCTGAAAACATAGTGTTATCAGACAATTGAGGTAGGAAACTATTTTGTCATAAATACACACATTATGGGAAGAAGAAGATTGATTAAGCACAGGTCATTGTTCTTACAGGAAGAGGCCACTAGACTTCTCTGAGTACGGGCATTAACCTGGGCATCACAGCACACTATGAAACTGGAATCTTCACTAACAAAGAGCAAAAGAGTAGCACCGTGACGATGAGTACCCAGAAGAAAATATTTCTGCTCCATACATAGTTTTAATGGCCTTGATGGTGTTTTGGTTTGGCCTGGGTCAGTGCATATAGTGTGTAAGTGCAAGCAAGTTCCATCTGTAGTATCAGAAACAGTAGTTACTAAAATAGTGATAAAAATAATATCTGAATTATGACATATATATTCATAAACATGCATGTCACAAACCAGGTACACACATTCATGCCTCCTGTAATCTTTCCTCGCACAATATACGGTAAAACTTGATATTACGTATATGAGTATTCGGAGGAGAAAAAAAAAAAAGTGGTGCTTCAAGGGGATTTGAGTAGTATGGGTGTGGGCAACAGCACCCTTGCCTAAATTTGTTCATGTTTCCACCTGTAGTGCATCATTGACTATGGTCAGCCGGCTGACCTCCCATTCTCCTTAACAGTGTTATTGTAGATAAGCTCAACATGGCTAATGAACAGAGAGATGGCTTGTTAAAGGTCAGCCTCTTCATTTAGGGGCCCTCCAGTAGGCTGGCCCACTCTGCATGGGTAATGCTCCATCATCATCATCATCATCATCATCATCATAATGCCAAGGACCCTCCTTTTTTAAAACTCTTGCATATTTTTGTTCACTCTCAATATTGCCATGGCATACTTTACTTTATGTCTCTGACAAGCTCCTTCATCTGAATTATGTTGATTTTTCCCGTTTCTTTCTGAAAGGCTTTTAAAGGTCCTGGCAATTATCCTTCTTCTGGATGTGCTTAGAGAAGGAAGCTGTCCATCCAGTGTCTGCTGATGATAGGGAAACATGATTTAACACAATCAGAGATGCAAAGCGAAGCTGGGTAAGAGTGCTGATGTGACCGAGTGCCAAGGCTGGCCAAGGTCATGTTCATCTACATGATTAAGGGTGATGAATTCTGCCCTGACCTCTGGATTATGCCAAAGGGAAGTACGAGTGTGTATGAGTGTGTCAACAGGATGTGAGTCTATATGTGACCACTTAGTGTACAAGTGGTGTGTGGAAATATAATTTTAAAATGTATATGATTTCATTTTATTATTGATGTCATCTCTTTCTTTCATTCCTCTGATCTCCACCAAATTAATTTAATTAATTCTTGGTGGATATTGTTTTGTGAAGAGGGTCTTTCTGTTTATATTCCTACTTTCTCACTCTCTTCCTCCTGGATAAGGGTTAGTTGAATATGATCTCCCTGCTCTCTACTGTCCCCTCCTGGAGGGACAAGGCACCTGGTATTCTTACAGTGACCCTGTCTATCATACTCACCATGAAAAGAAATTTATTAGGATGCTGCACTTTTAAAATTTAAATAATACACAACAGCTTGCTCTGCTTCCTGCTACCATTTTTTATGTCTTTTTTCAAGGGTCTAAGTCATTAATTTGTCACTTCAAGAAACCAGCATTTATGCCCGCATTAATAGCAGATGGCAAGAAAACCCAGACGGCTAAACTACTGTTTTTTGATTACTAAATTCTAAATGAGCTGTGTGTTTTTTTTCCACACTGCTATTTTAATCCACCTGCTTTACTATCCTTGAAATAATAAAATATGAGTACTTTACTGCAGATATTTGATAAAAGCATCCATTTAAGGGACTATATTGCATTTGCAATCGAGGGGACTGGCAGTAGGCCCTTTTATCATTGCACTATACAAGTTTAGGCTACACTGTAAGGTAAAAAGCATATGGGGGGTATTTTCAGGCTAAACATTCTGGAACATTTCCATGTACTTCTTGCCCTGGTCCTTATTTCTTCCCAGCACCTACTCCTTGTTTCTGTAAGTGTCCAGTCAAGCCACAGTATGCCAGCTGGCTGGAGGAACAGCCAGAAGCCTTATTTACCCTCCACCCCTTCCACCCCAAAACCAGAACCCCTTATGAATACTAATGTGGAAATGGCACGGTGAAGGAGAAGATGGGAGGAAGGAAAAGGAAAAAAGAAAGAGACAGAGGAGTGAAGGTGAGTATGTGTGTGTGTGTGTTAAGGCTGAGCAATAACATACATTTCTTCACAACACAAAATTTCTATAAAATTTGTCAATTGTTTCTGTGTGTGTGTTTTTTGTTGTCTGTGAAGTTTAAGCACAATAACTGGTTTCATCAACTTTCACTCAGGAGCAAAACATAATCTTTACTTAGCTGATATTTTATCATGATAATAAATGATTACTTTCTCATCAAGGTAATATATTGTGTTTGGGGGCTCTCATATACCTTCCTTATATGACATGAGAGCATCATTTAAAGTTAGAAACTCTTTATTACCACTATTCCTTAAAAAAAGGATGGTTAGCAAAGGAAGAAAAAAAATCTTACCAGCCACTAACTCTCCTCTCCTTATTTTCTCTCCCTCCTCCACTCCAAGAGGCTTGTACTGTTCTCCCAATGCCCCAGTGGACACAAAAACGATGGCTGGAGAAGCAGAGGAAGGAGGGAAGGCGAGCTGATGGGAAAGGAGAACAAGAGTGAGAGGCCTCTACAGCAGAGGGCCAGGTGTCAATCACCTCCTCAGGTGGGTTTCTCTCTCACACACACACACACACATACACACACACACACCGTGCACCAACAATATCTAGGGGAATTAAAAATACACTGGAAGAGAGCAGAAACGAGGGAGAAGAGGAGAGACAGTGAGACAGTAAAAGAGGGAAATGGACAAAAAAAAAAAAGAAAAGTTGGTGTGTGAATGGTACAAAGGGAATGTGCAGGGAAATGGGCCTTGGATGATGCAAAGGTCGGAAAAAAAGGAATTCAAAGAGCGCAAAGTAGATTCACTGAAAGTCATTACCTGCCACAAATTACCTGGGCAACAAACTTAAAATAAATAAATAAATCAGTTTGCATCAACAACAGAGGAGAGCAGGAGAGGCTGGGGAGATGTAGATGAAGAGAGGGTGGTGGGTTGTGGGGGGGGGGGGGGGGGGGGGGGGGGGGGGGGGGGGGGGGGGGAAAAAGAAGGAGGAGGAGGATGTGGAGGCAGAGGGAAGGTGGGTGCAGTGGCTGTAGAGGGATGAAAAATCGATGGACAAACAAGTGAGAGGGCGCTTGCAAAAAGGAAGCCAAAGGGGGGGGAAAATTAAGCATTTAAAGAAATTCTGTTTTGGTGATGTGGAGGAGGATGAGAAAAGGGTGGGGGTGGTGGGGGGTTAGGCTGGGAGCACAAAAGCGCCTGAGGGTGGAGCGGTGGGGGGGGCGGGCGGGGGGGGGGGGGGGGGGGGGGGGGGGGGGGTTGAGTGCGAAGGAGATGGACAGACCATAATGCCCTGCAGCTCGATAGGGTTGAGTGACCACGTCAGGTCTAGAGGCGAGACATGGGTAAAACCCGATGGCTTTAAGTCAAGAGGATTAGATTCAGGGTCTCTCTTGCCCTTTTTTCCTCTTTGTCCCCCACGTGTCTCTCAGGTGGACTGCCCCAGTGCAGGTCGTCCAATCAGTTAAAAGAAGAACCAAAGTATTACTAATAGTCTGGTTTTAATGTTTCAAATGGTAAACTGGAGAGCTGGCCCGTATGCACGGCACCAAGGTAAACAGGTCAATAGTATTGATCCTGAATCTTACTCTCTCTCTACCTCACACACATTTATACACACACACTTCCACACACATACAGTTTCTCAGCTCAGAAACATGGAATGCATTAGAAGCTCTCTGCATTGCACCGAAGTTGAGGATGGGAAGTTGACACCTGCATACACAAACACAGATGCAGATGTAGAATAGCTCACACCTTTTTTTCCAATATTCACACATGTAAAACAGCAAAGCACACAATGATATTGGAATCTCACAGGCTTCGACACACTTAGACATGAAGCAAAACAGGCCCGCGAGAAACACATATCCACTCCCTCATATGATCTTCTCTAATTTAACACTATAGTCTTCCAATACAATATTTGGCGGACAGGGGCCTATACATGCAGGAGCAGCAGCAAACAAGGGCAGGGCAAGTCATTTGAATACAGATTCCTATTGTCCTTCTTATGTCAATAAAACTCAGCAGTGTTAAGGAACTAGCGTGGTCAGCAACATTATGGGACTAATTAGCATTTTCTTCTGCTGGTTGATCTGTTTAAATAAGCCTGGGGGGTCTGCTGTACTTACTGTAATTAAAACAAAAGAAACAGCTCGTACTTGAGAGAAAGCACATATAAAGGCTTCCTCACAGGGAAGACCTCCAAACTGTGCAGCTAAGTATCCCAGAGTGAGGCTATACAATAGGTAAATTTGGCAGGTTAGTGCAGTGGTTAGTGAGTTTTTAACCCAACGGGACTGAGATTTGTTCCCTGATATGGTCATACCGATCACAGTTTCCCTGAATGATACTTATTTAACCCCTATAGCCACTCCACAAGCAGCATGCAAAAGTTGCTGAAGCTGCACCTCTGCTCTGCAAAAGAAAATTCCTCTTGGGCAAAGAATGAAGAACATCAGAAATGATAATGAAAGGAGCTGCAATAAATACACACTATGAGCTGTAAAAAGAATGAAAGGGATACAGTTTCTTGCTTTCTTTTTCTATACTGTGGATACAGGAGGTGAAATAAAAAAAACATAAAAAATAAATCTAGGAGAAAAGTTGTCTGGGAGATGCAGTTATAAGTTTTATCGAATGATATGGAACCAAACCGACTTCTCTTCTCTGGCTGTGGGCCACGTTAGAAGCAGCAGTGATCACTGACGCATTAAAGGCACAGAGATGACACTGACCTAACGCAGCTACATTGCTCTGGATTATGACACTTAGTGTGGATTGGATAACCCTTATTATGGTGTTCACTTACACTAACATGAGGCAAATTATAGGCTGTCATGACACAGATACCGCGGCTGTTTAGACGTGTGCTGACACTAAGGAACTGCTGTTCCGTGATTTGGCCTGATGTGATTGATGCAACAGTTTGTCTCATGCGAAGTATCTCTGATCTGAAGGATATAATTATTTTACAAGTGTTTCATTACTTCTGAAAAGCATTATTTTGGAAACTTCATGTTGGGGTTTTTTTCAGACTCAAATAATTTGGAACATAAGCAGAATATAAGCATGCTCTCTCACTTCTTGCTGAGACACATGCACACGCATGCACAGAGCCATCCAGCAGCAAATGGCTCAGTGCTCTCAGTCTTTGCTTTATGCTTGTTACAGCTCTGTTTCTGCTCTAAGAGACTGGCAAAAAAAAGTGGCAGCAGCCATCCCTTCAAGCATATGCAACTGCCACTGCCGTTTCTACACACTTATGCACAGACACATTATTTGTGAGGCTCACTTTTCACTGGCAAATCCTTCTCTGTCTAGTGCAGCAAGGCATCTGAGCCTTTAACAAGTCTAGGAAAGTGGAGCCACAAATACACAGCAAATCGACCTGGTCTCTACATCCATCCTGACTCAGTGATTGGATCACAAGTGGATGGTCCTAAGTGCACTTCTGAACATACTCAATGTTCCCCCGTATGCACCCATATCATTTTGTGTATGTACAATACTGGGCAAAAGTCTGACCATACAGTTTCATTATCACCTTATTTTAAAATCGCACTATTTTCAAAAAAAAAAAAAAAAACACCTTCTACAGGTTGAAGTTAGTGTGACCTACACTTACACTTGAACTGTAACATGACCTTGCCTCTCTGAAACCTGGAGTGGAACCCTAATGAATGTTTTTAGTAAAACCTATGTTTGTCATATTATTTCATGTCAAAAAATATCTGCTCTGAAAAAGATCTATTACTCATTACAGACACAGCTCATGGTAGACAATTTAAACATTAAAGAATCGACAATTACAAAGGAGGCGAGGAAAGAATATCACACCAGTTTGCAAATGAGAAAAGAGGTAAAGTTTATCATAATTTTAACACTGATCAACACAATTTCTTATTTTTTTATTATTAAACTCTTACAGCAGCGTGAGCAGAGCTTTTTTCTCTTCCTCTGCCTGTCACTGTCCAACTAACAAATGATCTCTCAGGGTGAATTTTAAAGCTATAGTGCATAATTTTATCTTATTGGTTGAAACCCTGTTTATACCCTGATAGGCAACAATAAAAAAAGTTTGTCTGAGAAAAAAAAAAAAAATACTTCCTGGCAATACTGTAATGAACATGACCAATAATTTAATTATTAATTATATAATATTAAGTGTTTTGTTACAGGTGATACATTTATGATGTTGTCAGTATCAACAAAGCAACAATTCCGTGTGCTGAGGACAGAGCTTTGATGAGACATTACATGAAATGAGGTGAGATGTATCATTACAGTAAAGAATACTATTGCAAGCTTTTCCTACGTCAGATTTTTTTCCCAGACGGTGATGCTAATGTGTAGAGGATGGATTTCAAAAAATTATTTGAAAAAGGTACTCTTAAATGCCAGGTCTGATCAAGACCATACTGTAAATTCTCCAACTGATGATCACCCTTAGGTCAACAGTAAGTCCCCATAAACACAAAATATTTTTTAACACCTAACTGTACCATGCATCTGGGAGGTTATCTTTACACTGAATAGGTCTGAACACAACAGTGTAACAGCACAAAATGTCTCTGAAGGACAAACATGCTAATGTGTGTTCCTAATCGAAACACATGGTTTCAACACAATGTCATGTATATTTTGAGAATATACAAACCGAAGCATTTCCATTTCAGAGGTGATGTTGTAAACAGTCTGGCAAACTGAATTCATTAAAATAAACAAAAAAAATGCTTTGAACGGTTCCATCATTTGTGTCATCAACTTAATTACAGCAATGAAAGGCCTCTTAAGTACAAAGGAGGAGGAAACACATATGCAAATAGGTTCTGCTGCAATGAAAAACAGATACTGACATTGTGTGTGTCAGGATGAGATGGGTTGTGTGTTTGTAAATGGCATTTAAAAGAATTAATGCAGCTATGATTACATGTTATAGGCTGTGTGTGTGTGTGTGGTGTCCACAGACCACCATTCAGGGCAGTCTATAGTATGCAGTGACATGCAAACAGTGTGTACGGTGTATGTGTGTGTGTTTTGTGACATGTTTGTAAACTCATGTATGTACATTGTTGTCTGCATACATGCTGTATATAAGTGTGTACTTCAATGTATGCTTGTGTTTGTGTGCGTGCACACACAAGCCCTGGGGAGAAACCCTGTCTTAAGTTGTGTGTGACAGCCAGCCATCCTGCCAGACAGATCAAGACCTGTCAGCCATGCAACCCAGCCCCTGCTACATCCTCTCTGTTCCTCCTCCTCGTCCTCTTCCATCCCACCATTTCTGTCTCTCTGTCCCATCCCTCCATCCAATGCTGCAGCCTTAAACAAGCAGCAGCACTTATGAGCCAGAAAAATAATTGGGAGGTCTACCGCCTGCAATACGCTGGTCCTCCCCTCCGTCCATCCGGGTCGCTTCAGCAGTGTCAGCTCCCATTAGGGGGGAACGCCGAGTGCCAGGGCAAAGTCTAACTATCTCTATCACCAAACCTCTTTTTCTGTCTGTCTTCCTTTCTCAGTGTTTCTCACTCTATGTCTATCTATGCATTTATAAGTCAAATATGACTAAGTTTTATTATTTTCAGACCCAACTTTGTCAAAAAACACCATTTTCTGATTGCTCCACACATGAATATTACAAACTAAGTATAATCAGATCTCTCAAACACAGAACTTCTCCTTAAAAGGGTCAACAGAGTAAAGGGGGGGAGTGTGTGGGTGTGTATGCCGGAGCTCTCTGGAGCATCAGTATGTTGTCACTGTCATGTCACAAGGCCGTCTGAGCGTCATGTGCAGTCAAGCTGGCTGGCAAGCAGGGAGACAAAGAGATAGATCCAAAGGGCCTGCGGGAGTTGATGTTGCTGTTGCACCGCTGTTGTAGTGGATATGTAGTGGCATGTGTGCGTCGTGTGCATGTGTGTGTTTCTACACTGAGGAGCCATGACGGGGACAGTGGTTCAGCTGTCAGTCTGGGTGCTACAATGCGATTGGCCAGGGCTGACAGGTCAGGGAGGTTCGTGTCAGCAAAGACCAGAGTGTGTAAGTGTATGTGTGTGTGTTTTCTGTTGTACAGAGGGAGACACCAGGGCATTACCTCCCAAACGTCACATTCACTGAGCTTGCCATATACCTCGCCATATAAGCCTGACATGCTATGACCTTACCCTGCCCACTGGAATTTGGTTGTAATAACCCTTTATTGATGCACAGAGGGTGGTGATGTAATATTAAAGCATTTCCTTCATACTGAAATTAAGTCTATTTACCTATGATCCACTGGGGTAACTGGCTGCATATGGCCATCTATAGCTACACAAAAAGCCTTCGGGCAGTGTGAACTGCATAACCCTCTATTTATAGTTTTACTACACCGGTACTCAGCGGGGTCCTATAGGACCCTTCAGATGGTCATCACAACGAACCCTACACAGTTGACTCTTGCATAAGTGAGGGCAGTTACTAAACCTCTGACCCATTCCTGAATATACTGCACACCTAACTACTACTCCCACACATGTGTCCTCCAACGCCAAGATAGCATTTTGCCCTTGAGCCACTCTCTGCCAAAGCTTTCCCGGAGCAAGTCCAAGCGGCTGCAACTGCCTCCCACAATGCATGGGGTGACATTGAGAGGCCCCCCGAGTCTCTGCGGATTTGGGGTATCCATCCGGTTGCCCGCACACAAATAAATAATGCAATGGCCAGCTAATGCAGTGGGCCCTGACGCAGTGGCTGACGTTGCCTGCAGCTACCTTTGGGCTGGAAAATAATTACCATGCAAAAGATGGGGGGAAAATGGCCCCCATACACAGTGTAATAGGCTAAAATTGGGTGATACAATGCAGCTGCCCTCCACGCTTCTATGCCTCTCTCTCTCTCTTTTTCTTTCTTTTTCTCCATCTGTGATTCCCTCTCTCTCTCTCTCTCTCTCTCTCTCTCTCTCTCTCTCCCCCTTCTCTGCTATACACAATAGCCACTGCTTGGCCAACCTGTGCTGTCCATTCCTCTGAGGAGCACAGTGAGATGAGAGGCTGTTAGTGACACCAGCTTGATATTCATGGAGCTGGGGTTTTAACACGACACTGTCACACTTGTTATGGTAGATACTATCGAAGTGGTACAAAAAGTCTGTAAGGAGTATGTTAAAGTGCTGGGAAGATTCATTAACAGTTGCTTGCTTTAAATAATGTATTAGGGAGCTGACACTTAACTCATTGTACTCACTTTTTGTCATTTAGCTTAGGTTAGGTTACATTTTACTGTCCACCATGTGGAAACTTGTCTTAGGCTCAACATAAATTACAAATAATAAACAGCAACCATATAAAATAAAAGAAATGAGGGGCTGAGAGTTCAATTACAGGCAAACAAATTAACCATTAACCATGAACAATTCAACTGCACTTGATACAAAAGGTTTCTTGAAGACATTTTTTGTTGATAGTGGGAGTGTACACCTTCCTGAGAGGAGCAGTTTAAAGTGGAAATGCAATGGGAGAGACAAATCATTTGTTTGTTTTCTTTTTTTCTCACACATAGTCAATAAGTTGCATCTGTGTTTTCCCCGTGAATTTGCTTGCAGCATTGACCATTCCTTTTAGCGTTTCCTTTTATACTTGTCATCTGAGTGTACGTACAAAGCCACCACATAAAAAGATACAGTGTTTTCTACCAGATTCTTGTACCATCTCAACAATTTTCTGGCTCATCCCAAAGTCATTACATTTTCTTTGGAGGTATTATCCCTGCATTCTGTGCTATATGTACAATTGCAGTAACTCTCTATGTAGTAGATACCTAAATACTGTATTTTAAATGTTGAAAAGTGTTCTCTGGGATTGACTATGATTATTAGGGGGATGATAACATGACATACTTGAAATAAAGACTTTAACTGTCTATCCTGTATGAGACTGATCAGAGCCGTATCATTTTCATATATAAATAAACAATACATTGTGTCCTGGATTCTGAATGAATTGTAGTACACTGAAAACAGTTAATATAGTGTTCAGAAATAAAATATTCTAACAGACAATCTAATTCTCAGTGCAACAATGTCCCAACAATGTGTGGTAAACATGCTTTGGCAATGACATTGGCCTCACTTTACAGCAGAGCAAACAAACCAGTCGCTGTGTTGACTAATCCAGTGTAGGATGAGACGTGCTGATCAATGCACTGCTGTTTACCCAGGCCTAATAGTGTTTACTGAGACACATTTAAACACAGCCCTCCTGCTCTCATCTATCAACGCAGGTACAGGACCAGGAGCGATGGCATCATTTATCCTGACCCTGAAAACAGACCTGTACTGTACAGTGATTACGATGCACTCTTGAAATACTATGATAAGAGAGGGGATATTCTTTTGTGTGGGGGAATACAGTGCTGATAGATTTCAACGCCATACGTGTGTGATGAAACCTTTGTGTGTATAATTGAAGTGGTGCAAAATTGCATGAATTAGTCTCATTTTTTGTCTACATTAAAAGGTGCAGTGCTAGTGACAAGATTTGTTTTTCTTTCCCCAACAGGCACATTTCTGCCTTTCTTGTGTGAGTAAGAAGAAAAAGGTTGCTCTTGAACAACACATAAGGGACCAAGTGCAAAACTTAATGAACCGCGGTGAATATAAAGTGTGATTTATCAGTTACAAATAAATAAAAATGGAAATAGTTTTAAATCTACCACCAAACAGAAAACAGAAGGAGCTGATTTTAAGACTAAATAATTTAAAAGGTCTGTTGTTGCAACCATGAGGCTACACAAAGAGGAATTGCAGCACTAAAGGATAGTTCACCCAAAGTCCACAAAACAGGACTTTAAATAAGACAGACTATTCTTTAAATGTAAAAACACAAACAGGGAAAAAAAAAAAAAACATTAAATGACTCTACCTCTCCTGTGACATTATCCATATGTCCAAAAGGCTCAATATCCAAATATGACTCAAAACAATATCATTTACACAATGTTTTTAGCATGAATGTGTACTTCAGCCTCCCAGGAGTGATTTTCACACACACAGAAAACAAGCTCTTGCATGAGACAAGATCAGAGAACACTTACAACAGCTGCACATCTATATGCAAACTTAACTTTCAATACACACAACAGAGAGAGAGTTGCTCACTGCAACCACAAAAACACTGGTGCTTTTTGCACGTGAATGTTCATTTAGCACTCTTCCTTCCTTTGCCATGTCCTTCACACTGTTCGTCCAAGGGCAAATGAGGCAAAGCCTGTCAATGATCTAGGACAGCCCTTCCATGCATTTTGACCCCCTCCGCCCCAATCATCTTTGAGGAATATGGTGGGATGGGTGAGCACCATGGAGACTATTGGGCATCCTGGGATCAGGGCACACCGCCTGCCACCAGGTCCCCTTCACTCTAGGGGCCTGTCAGTCAACGCAGAAAACTTCCCTTTGAAGCTCTCTCAACCCTCTGGTGTGTTTCAGCAGCCTTAGCCCCCACCATATACACCCCATTCCTTTCGGGCTCCATACCTCCACCCCCCTTTTCCTCTCATGTGCTCTTCTTTTCTCCCTCTGTTACTTCTTCTCTTCCCCTAGTGACCCCCCTCTTGAAATCCACTGTCCACTGTACCCAAAATGTATCCCCATACCCCCCTTATCTCTGTCTCAAGCTATGTAATCCAAAAATTGAACTTCAAAAAAAAAGAGTGGCACAGAAAGAGCTTAGTTTCACTTTTGCAAACCAAATAAGGTTTAAAATGGTATGGTGTCACAAGAGGGGAACTCTTAAGCCCTGAGACAGACACGCAGGGTGATTCCCTGCAGCTCGCTTGGTTCAGTCTGGAGTGACAATGATGGCTATGGTGTGTTTTTCCTGTAACAAGTGGAGAAAAAAAAATTAAGCTGCTTTTACATTTCTGGCACATGCTGCTTGTTAATCGCTGATTAAGTCATAATTTTCAAGCAGATCAGGAGTCACTGAGACAAAAGTGCGGCAGCTGTTGGTGTTATCAATTATGCCTTTGTTAGTATTAAAAATCTGAAACACAAAAATTATAAATCTGACTTATCAGCAGGCCTGCGTACAGTAGATGAATGATGCCAAGGAGAGGGGAGGATGTGCTAAGTGCTGATGTTTAAGAAAATGCTTTGAAGGCACATGTATCAGAGCGCTGCTCCCAATACCAAAGCATTAGACTTGCTGATGGCTTGTTTCAGAAGTGATGAAATGCATATTAGATTTGTTGTGACTCAAACAGCTGTGTTCACACCTCACACGGGCTTGTTAGTGTTGCCATTGGATTTTAGATAAGTGATCAGTGACTTCCTAGTTACATGCACTAAACGCCATGATGTGTGTGTGAGTGTGAAGGTGCATATGAACATGCTTTCTGTGCTGGTGTGTATTCACAGGATGTGGGAACAAAATTTTTCACATTTAATCTTAAATTTGGATATCTATTTAAAATTTGAGTTCAAAATATACAGGCTATAAAGGCGTATGAAGAACATTTGACCACAATATAACTTTCTTTAAACATATAGTATACACTAGATATTATGTGGAGGCATTGTGCATGTAGTCACCTTAAATGTTTTACCCCAGATGTGTGAAATATTTCAGTTTTAATCTAAAAGTCTGAAATCACAATATACAAGTTTCTGATTTATTTAGTGATTTATGTTTCCCATGAAAACTTTTTGAGTCCATTGGAGGAACTGCATTAAACCCACATCTCTTAAAGAATTAATTAAAACAGGGAACAACAGAGAGCTCAAGCCTGGGGCTGCTGAATATGAAGTCAGAGGCTTACCGAAAACTCAGGGGGGACAAAGATAAGGGTTGAAGACTCAACAGTTTTCTGTCTGAGGAACCTACAGCCACATCCTAGCACAAGTGACAAGTTCTCCGCCATTACCTTAACTTGTAGAGACTGACCGACTTATCAACCTCTGAAATTTTATGATCTAATGTCTGTCCTCAATGATGTCATCAATATCAGTATCAATTTGGCGCCCAGTGACTGGACTCCTAGGCCATTAGAAAACCGACACACATCCATCAGCCAAGTGGATCTATGAGGTAGTGAGTGAAATTCATGAAACACATAGCAAGGCATTATACATTTGACCCTGGGAGTCCATCGGACTGAACTGCTTCTCCCCCTTTCTCTCTCTCTTGTTCTGCGATGGTGCGGAGGTGTTGCCCTCTCAGCGACGACACGTGGCAGGCAGGCCAGCTCATGGCCAAAGGCCCTGCTCCTTTGAATAATGGCAGGTTAAGACATAATCATCTCCAACGACATCAAGATTTACTTTTGACCTCATCACCTCCCTCTCCTCATTCACAAATCCAGTGAGAGATTGTAGGAAAGGATGGAGACTAAGAGAAAGAGAAAGACAAAGAGAGAGGGAGAGCAAATTACAGTGTGAACCCAGAGGCCAAAAAGAGAACGAGGGTGAGGATAGTTAGAGCTTGACTTTGATGCTTAAATCTCATTGGCAGTGCAAAGAATGAGATACACACAGATATGAGTGGCGAGAAACAACCTCTCCGTGGGTTGCCATGTTACAACCCCAAGGCTATACAATCGTTCTCACATTTTAATGGGCTGCCAGTTGGCTCCTAAAATCAACTGAGGGCAGGAGACTGAAGTGAGCAAAACAAAAGACAAATATCCATTATCAAAATATTAAAAAACAACAGATATTTCATGGCAAAAGATGGAATGTGCATCTAGCCTAAAGTAGAATCACGTCTGAAAAACATACTAATACTCATACATGAGATATAAAAGAACACACAGTGGGGCGTACTACAGCAATTGATGAGAAAAATCTTCTCATGTACCTCGCCCCAGTTTTAGATTTCAGATTTTCTCTCTCTCTCTCATATTCTTCCCCTCCCTCTCTGGTCCACTAACCCAGTTTAAAAGCAAGCAGCCAGACATCTCCTCCTGCAGTTTGTCTGGGACAGTAGACAGCCCTGTTAGTACGACTAGGCTTCTAATGAATACATTCTGACAGAGGGGGGGTGTGTGTGTGCGTGTGTGTGTACCTGGTATTCCATATGTTGTGGGGACCTAAATCTGTTTACACAGTCACATTATGGGGACTTGTCTTCCTTATGGGGACAAAAGTCTCCATAACATAAATTACTAAATTTGAAGGTGAAGACATGTTTTAAAGTTGGGCTGAGGTTAGGATTAGGTTATGGTTAGAGTCAGGGTTAGGGTTAGGGCACTAGTAATTATAGTTAAGGTTAGAGTAATCCTCCAAGTCAATGCAATGTCCTTTGAAGTCACAGAAACCAGTGTGTGTGTGTGTGTATTTATGAGCGCAAAGCTTCTAAAACTACATATGGAAACCTTACTTGACATGCAACTGCCTGTAAATATAACCCTCTCTATACCACTGCATACTAAAACCATTTACATCCATCTGGAATTATTCAAACACATTTATAGTAGATGTTTATTGCTTTTTGGAAGTGAAGTTCACTAGAGTCACTGAAGCCATAGATGATACCAACATAATTATTTAAATTGTAAAGCAGCATCTGAATTCTCCTAGTCAAGTGAGCAGAGCTATTCAAAGTGCTCCCCATTCACAGAGAGTAGTTGATGCTTCATGAATAAACAGAGGCCAAGTAGCATTTAGGATTCAAGTGACTCGACATGGCATTTCATGTTGTAATTGCCTGCATGCATGTCAGCAGACCCAAAACACCGCAGTCTGCTGGTGTGTGGTTCCTGTAGTTAAACGCACAGACACAGTTATATGAAGTGAAAGAAAACACAAGTCGCACACACATACAGTACATGCATGTGGTTAGCCACTGATGAGAGACAATTTCTGAGTTAATTGATTTCTCTTAATTGATTCTCTCACTCACTCTCTCGCTGGCATCATCAGCAGTCTGTCAATAAGCTTCGTAGCCAGGCTCAATCACTTAACACCTCAGAAACACCACAATCAAATCCCAGCCAGTCATTCATACTGCTCATCAGCACCCAACTCTGTCCAAGCACCCCCCACCCACACACACACACACACACATAGTACTTCCAAAAGCACTCATTGACATAATCCATTACTTTATGCATTCTGAGTAGGCAGAGGGTTGCAAACATGGTCCCAGTCATACTAAAATGAAGGCCCTTTTTCAGTTTGACATGCAACACGTATGTACCTGAGGTCACATGCTATGCAATTTTAATGAAATTCTTGCCGGGAGCATGCACAATAGACACATACAGTAGATGGCGTCGCAAATTGTTGGGCTACAGAACATGCAGACGTCACAGCTAAATGATAAACCCCAGCCTCTCCTCGAACCTTAAATCATGTAATCTAAACATCATCTAATCTTAGGAACAGTGAAAGAACAAATATGAAAGACAGATTTTAGCCATTCAATGAAAAGTTTTTACAGAACTTTTAGTGCCATGGTACCGACCCAAAACCCAAAGTTCTATCGCGCCAATGAAGGCGATGCAGACCCACCACTGCTTTGACAGGGGTGCCGTTCACCCTTTTGTAAGATGATGTACCCCCAAAGTGATGCTGGGGACATTATTTGAACAACATTTTGTTGCACAAAGCAAGCATCACATTTATTAAGGGGCAAAATCAATTTTGCCTTGTGTCCCAGCCAGCAGCCATGTTTCCAGTGTCGGCATTCATCTATCAAGCTGCATTTGTTATGTACTATCACTTTAAACCCTAAAACCAAGTCTCGTTGGAGTACTGAGGACAGGCAAAAATATTTTTGGCCATCACACAAGATGTTTGAACACACACCCACGTCAGAGTAAAAAATGAAGAAACAACTGGTGTTAAAGGGAATACATTTAAAATATTTTTAATTATTATTATTGCGATATGTATAATTTTGAATTATTGTCTAATTAGATGTAATTGGTTAAATAAAATCTGAAAGTTTTGAGCTGTTAAAAGTTTTCCTAAACTGGATGGTTGTGTTGGATGATGGCTGCATCCACTTTTTTATTGACATGGCATGATTAAGTATCATAATCATCACCATCGTCATCATGTTTTATTCAAAAAGCCTTTTTTAATCTTCCTAAATGCAAAATCCATGTGGTATACCAATTCATGAGGTCAATCAATACGTTATTTCCACACTGAGCAGTTCAAAAACTTGCACATTCCACTAAGTGCCTGACCTCCTCCCCATGCACCTCATATTTAATGTGCTATAATCAAAGCGAAATTCAAATTGGGAAAGTGTTTGTTGATTGTGACTCATCCATGTGAATACCATTATAATTGATAATATAAATTCTTCTGTAAATACATCTACAGATCCGAGAGCATCTGCCCCTCCCTCCATCTCTCCCACCTCCCATCCTCTATTCACTGCTCACTTCTGACATGTTCCAGACAGTGTCCTCCCCAACATGCAGCCCCACCCATGTCCAGCGCACAGTTGCTTTCCTTAATATATGTCACCTGTATGGGGTTGCCACCGCCAGCAGTGGAGGGGTTAACTCTACTTTGTCCAGGGCCTCATGCCCGTGTGTGAATGTGAATGTGTGGATGTGTTTGTGTGAAGGTACCAGTCCGCTCCTCTGAGCACATGTCCACGTGGGCATGTGTTCTTGTCCGTGTTTGCCTGTTTGTTCACTTGTGTATGTGTGCGTGTCCAGGACGGACCATGGTCTGCTCAGCGTGTGTGTGTGTGTGTGTGTATGTAAAGGAGAAATTTGCCTGTCCTTGCCTAAGTGAATGGCTAGGATTAAGCTGACAGCCCACCTTAGTGATGGCGAAATAATTGGTTGTTCAGCTCTGTCCTTGTCAGAGCGCTGACAGTTCTGCAGATGTCCTGTGCGGTTCTCCAAAGGTTAGGCTCAGCTGGGGCCGCCATTCATTAATCATTCCGCTCTGACAGTGCACCGAGCAGCCTGCAGCTGCCACCCCGTCCCCCTCAATTTCTGTCACCGCCTTGCAACACCACCACCAATACCACCCCCCCACACACACACATACACTCCTCATCCTAGGTCTCCCTCCACCCCCATGTGCACTTGTATACGTGTGTGTTTGTTTGTGTTCTCCAACCAACACACAAACAAGTAGACTTAAACATAAATTTGCCTGAAAAGTCAAGGGATGTATACAAGCAAGAGCATGCTCTGTACATGAGTGTGTGAACCAAGCAAGCACTAAGGTAAGGATGTAAACAAAACACAACCAGAGAGAAAAATCTCCCCTGCTAATGATCAGACTTGCTCTCTTCCTCTTATCACCTCAACACTGGATTCAGTAAATGACCAACCCTCATGTATGCATTTAGGCAAACATGTAAATCCTATAGTACTATGTAAATACAAGCACAGCTGCATTAGTCATGGCTGTACTTAACACCACTAACACATTAAACAATCCAGGACTTCACTAACCAGTATTAACCCAATAGGAATGAGACAATACAATATTCAGTATCAGTATTGGTCTAACACTGGTCAAATTCACGGGATTAGACATCGTAAAAGAAGAACATGTGCCACCATCACATGACTAGAGTATGAACGAGGAATACACATGTATGCCACACTGCAGTGATCATGTCAGCTGAGTGGACTTATATGAAAGATATAATACTTAACATTTCTGCATTAACATATCTAAAACCAATGAGAATAATGTTATATATTTATATATGTGGTGTACTTTTATTAGTTAAAACACTTTGAATCCAAAGAAACCAATTTTCCTGTTAAAGATAACCATTTCATGGTTATCTTTAATAGAAAATTAAAGATAACCATTTCATGGTTGTCACCTTTAAATGACATCATCCACTTTATCTACTGTATTTCTGCCATAGCTGCTGGGGCAAATCTCCTTTGAAACATCCAATTAAATTCAATTCAATTCTATTCTATTCAATTTTATTTGTATAGCACCAAATTACAGCATACATTAGCTCAAGGCACTGTACATAGTAAGGCTGAAACCTATACAATATTACAGAGAGGAAAAAAAACCAAGTTCACACAATGAGCAAACACTAGGTATCAGTGGAGAAAAAAAAACTAACTTTTAAGAGGAAGAAATCTCTGACAGAACCAGATTCAAAGATGTGCGGTCATCTGCCTCGAAACATCTGAGTGAGAAAGGAAATATTCATAAGTATGAACCTAGCAGTGTGTTTACCTGTTTTTTTTTCTTTTATTATGTGTGTTTGTCATTTGAGACAATTCCAACAATACCATGCTGCTTCCCAACATCATCAATGTAGGTATTTTTATATTATTTTGATTGAGAGATGAAAAAACACACGGTGCATTTCAGATAAAAAGCAAAACTGATGAGTGTTATTTTGAAAAAAAAGAAAGTGATATTGGTAAACACTCAAGGCTGTGATATTGGTATCACTATTATACATGAAAAGTGGTATGAAGCATCCTTAACTAACCGTGACAGAATATTAACCTAGATATTAATTAATAGAAAATTAGTGCTCCTAAAGCAAGTCTGTCTATGCATTAGAAAGAGAGTCCAACATGGGATGCTGATGCTTTTATAAAATATAAATAATGGGTTTATGTTTTTTTTTTTTCATTTATTCAATTTCACAGACCCAGCTGAAAATAACTATTATGATCTGTGTGGGGTCAGAAACAGATTCTAAAATTACCTCTCATGTGTGCTAACAGTTCTGACCGTGTCAGCAACATTGTTCTGACCCCTTTTCCCTTGCTCACTAATGACCCTCTCAACCTATTTTGTCCCTAAATCCAAGCCATTCCCCTCCACCTCCACAACTCTCTCAGGAGACGTGTTTCCATCACAGCCTTTGGTACAGCAGAGGCAGAAGGGAAAGGGGGAGGTGAAAACTTAAGAAGGTACAGACTGGAGAGGAGGAGATGGTGGTATCCATTGGGCAGCACTAAGTAGTGTTAAAAACTGCGATAAATCCTCCATTACAGTCTACCTTCACCTCAGCATTGATTGATTATCCACTAGCTAGAGACAAGTGACATGAGAGACAACTGGGGAGAGTCATTTCACCATTTCCTCAAAAACCTGATATGGTGTTATGTAGGGTGGGTACATGGTTTGCATGCAATACTAAGTAGCATAAGTAATGCTAACTAGCATCATATTATTGTTTGCAAACCAATAAGTGGATTGAAAACATATTTACAACATGCAATCATATAATTGAATGGATTATCTAAGCATATAATATATAGCTTCAGATAATTCAGTATATTTACAACAGCTAAATGCTCTATACATCAGAAGATAAATATAGGACTATAAAGGAAAATCCAGAGATAATTTAAACAGCTGGGCAGCAAAAGGTCAGATCAATAAATGAAAAACTATATGCTACAGAATATGCTTTTGTAGCCACACATTTCCTGCACCCACTTAAACGTTAAAGCAACAATATAAATGCTTTAAGAACTTTGAGTCTCTTCAAAGTGTCTTTTTGGTCTTTAAATGAATGCAGGTGTATGTCTTTAAACTCTACTGCCAGTGGATTTCTATTGGCCACTTACATACATATATCTGAATGTATACATTTCTGAGCTTCTATTGAAGTTTATGATGACTAAACAGCCGTTAAGACAGTGTTTGAACAAAGAGCCACAGGGCATTCATGCATGCACATAAAAGCCTGGCCTCTTTACCTACAAGAAGCAATCAAGTATTGAAAATGTTGGCCTAGTGATGATAACAGTCCACCAAGTGATGCTAATTGCTGGATGAAATACTGTCCATGGTCACAACAATGCCAAACACAAAATCTATCCGTGTATTCCATTACCTATTATAAACACAAATGGGAGGATAATTTTACAAACCCATATTGACCCTCCACCTACACATCTGGCTACTCTTTGAATAGCAATTGTGGTCCCAGAACCATAGTGGTCGATGTGCTGACATCAGCAGAGAAAGCGAGCGAGAGAGAGAGAGAGAGAGAGAGAGAGAGAGAGAGAGAGAGAGAGAGAGAGAGAGAGAGAGAGAGAGAGAGAGTACAAGATGTTAGAAAGAGGTGGTGGGTGGGGTGCCCTGTTGTGCAACTCAAAGGAAATTCCCTCTCTTAGTCCGTCAAAACAGTACTTCTCCCTGGAGACAAAGGCAGCTACAGTACATATACATACACAACAAAACAGATGTAGACATAAATGGTTTTCAGTGTACAAAAGGATTGGAATAGTGACAGGAGACACCATCATTTTGGTGCCTCTCCTCAAAAAGTTTCCATTAATATGTAATGTTGGCTACACAGTTGCTCTGCTGTGCTGTATTCGAGAGATTTATGGTATTAACATTAATATACATTCTGACCATGCCAATGGGTAATATTCTGGCAATTACACTAATGAACTCTCAGCACACAGTGGCACATGCTAACATCACAGCTTGAGGGTGGACATTCTTGAAAACTCTAATGTATCCACCAAAATCTACAATCCTACATCCATCCATATCAGTCATAGTGATAGTGGTGAGTACGATATACTAAAGTGCCCTTATCCAGGTGCAAGGACATCTAAAACTAGAAGACATATCACTACCCTACCATTAATAGGCATGCAGAAATGACGGATTCTTCTGCAATTTAAAGGGAAACATAGCGGAGAGTATCTTTGATTTGCCCCTCGGAGATTACCTATGTATCGTAAGTGTATGTAGATCATCCGTATCGCCCCCCTTCTTCCATCACTGACTATAGTATTGGAAAAAGAGCGCAAAGGGGAGGGCACATATAGTAGATGACGAGCACCAGTCACATGGTAAAGCCCACGGAGGATCTCATCAGCTTCTATGTAGATGTGTATGCTGAGTGAGTGATTGCCCATGGCTGGAAATTGGTGTAGAAGGCTTCACAGGGGAATTGGAGGAGCGAGTTTTCTCTCTCAAGCTCTCTCTGTCTCTCTCTGCCCCCCCCCTTCCCCCTCTCTCTCTCTCTCTCTCTTCCCCCCCTCTCTCTCTCTCTCCATGTGTGCTATGCACACATAGGCACACAGCAGCAAAAACACACTTACACAGAAGCACACAAACATACACACTAACTGGAAAACACCCACTGCAAGACACACATGCACACACATGAATGGCTCACTCACACACAAATCTCCCTATATGCACATACACATAGAGCCAGAATGATTAAGGTCCTGAGCAGAGAAGATTCTGAGTGGTACTGTGTCATGGCTGCCTGTTTTCCCTGCTGAATACAAGCCACTGGAAAACCCGTCATCACAAATGCAAGATCAGGGGTAATTACATTGTAATATGCCATATGAAATATTTCTCTGTAACAGGCATGGGAATCCCTTTGCCTCAAATTTAGAAAAAAATATATTCAAAGGAGCTCAGCGGCTACTTTCCCAGCCATGTATTTAAATTTGTGTCTTTTCAGTACACAATACTGTGGATGTAATTGTTGATGTCGCCCGTGCAGATGTTTTACATCTCTGTGACATTTCCTGTTTGTCACTGTCAACCAACGCGACAGGTAGGGGGAGATCAATCCGGCAACAGTATTGATCAATGGTTCTGATCAGGTGAGATTATAGGTATTGCAGAGATATCAATGCTATGATGGATGATTGATAATGTAACCGCAGCGATCGATCAGAGGGATATTGCTGATAAGACTCCTGCTGTAAACCTTTGTAAGGCAATTTGCATTTAGCACAGTGGTCAGTGTGTATGTACAGAATGGGCAACATTTTTACAGCAAAACAAAGACCTTTGTTTATATTTACATAGGTAAAGTATGGCTAAACAATGAATTATTCTCAAATCAAAATCACAATTTTAAACCATGCATAGTGGCAAGTTGCAAAAGCTGACATTCGAATGTTCTACATCTGGTTGTTTCATGTTCTATGAAAATGAATAATGAAAATAATACGCGTTTTGATATTACAGTAGAAAATATTTAACATAGAACAAAAATCCAGTGTTTTTAGGGGGTTCTAATTCTTACTATATTATAAAAGAAAGCATCTGAAAGTGAAATCCCAGATGAGGCCACATGTTTGAATAGTCAAGCCAATGCATCTCTGCAGCCAAATATTGTGACCACTGGTCCATCAAGTTCCCCATGGTGGATTAGGGCAAGGAGGGTGATTTGTTACCCTTTTGGGAAGCTGTCTTGGACTCTCATTTCCCCCACTGCATATTCTCCCCCATGTCACCATCCCCCACACCACCACCACTACCACCATTTTGATGAATAGCTGGTCGCATAAAGGCGAACAGCCGATCTCACCACCAAGGTTACGGTAACCTGGGCCCCGCATCTGGGGGCTACCTGCCTCCAATTAGCACTGCAGAGAGAGACGGCGTGAGAGAGGCAGGAGGGGAGTGGAGGTCTGAGCTGTGCTGTGCTGTGCTGTGCTGTGCTGTGCTGTGCTGAGTGGTGTGAGGAGAGGGAACAGTCCAAGGATCCTCATTTACAGGCTTTAAATCTGCATGGCAATTTCTGGAGACTTTGACTGTATGGGATTGTGATTACTCCTCCTCCTCCCCTTCCAGCACCACAATCATCCCACCAGCCCCCTCTTCTCCCCAACTCTCCTCCAGCAGGTTGATGTCCCCTTGCCTAGCTTTTGTCACTGATCACCCAGCGCTTATATGCCCCGGTTACTGGCTGAGCAGCATTATGGATCACTCTGAAATGACAGGAGGGACTAAATGAATCCCAATGAATCTCTCTCACAAACACAGGAGGCTGATTTCAGGTGTGAGAATATAAATGGATTTATTTATCTGTTGATTGAATGGATTGCCGATTGGTTTATCATCACATTTTGAGCAATATCTACAGAGATATCTGAAGGAGGTAATGGGGCAGTTAGTGTAAATGAGGTCTGCAAATGCATGAAGACCTTATTAATAATATATCTATTTAGATTCATACTGCAAAGTGAAACTTAGAATACCGACCATTTTGTAAGAATATGCATGTACTACGCTAAATTTAAAAAGTCTGAGAGCACATTACCCATGCACCAATTACAAAGTACAATTCTCACATTTCTCATGCCCCTCTGTGACCATCTTCCCCAACAGCCAGTGAACCCACTTGTCTTTCCACATCACCCCAACCTACTTTTCTTCACAGCCTGTAATCTGCAGGCTTCACTTTTCTCACAGCCACCGAGTCACCCCCCCCCCACAACCCAACACCCCCAACAAGCGGCCAACAAATAACCCTCATATTGAAAAAAAGAAATCATAATCCATATCTAGAACTGGAGAGGGAAAACATTCTAACTCTGACACTATCGCAGGCTCCCACTTTTGTGTGCTTTTATATCTGCACACAAAGCCCTGAACACAGCAGTTTTTTCTCTCTTTGTGGGGATGTTGGGTTTTCATCACGGCCTAGCAACACTAGAGAACACTGTCTCTGCCAGCGATTAGAGCTTGAGGTACATGAGGGCCACTTCACCCCCAAGATTACAGTTAAACAAAGACTAAGAGTCTTCGCATTGTGCCAACAACAGTACCAGAAAAGAGAGGAGAAAGGTAGGAGCCAAAAACAGATTTGCTGTAGAGCTGACTGGAGTGACTTGTCCAGGGGGAAAAAGATTTCAATGCTTATGGCTGGGTGGTAATTCATCAGCACAAATATGTTGTTAATAGCTGACTTCGTCAGCCAACCGTCCCTACATCTCACACACAGAGTCAGGAGAACGAAGGATGTCTACGGAAAGAGAAAACAGTCTATATTCCTGCATAGTGCCAAGAGTCTCTACCCGCAATATCTAGTGTAACTTGAGCATCCAGATCACACTGCTGCACCTATGGCCTTTGTTACCTTCTACCAGTATTGTAGATTCAAGGCACTCATCCAGCAGGGTCAAGGCCTCACTGTGTGGAAAGGTGAAGGCAACATGACCCGCCTCTGCCTGTTCCACTGCACTCCACCGCCACCCGCCTCCCACTGCTCAGCTCCATCCTATTTATTCCAGGATGTTTGTAACTGTATGCGTATGTCTGCATGTTCGTGTTCCTTTTCCTTTTCTCACATCTTTTGCTTGCTCAGTCAACAGACCCTTGGCTGCCCACCGCTGGTTGCTAATTGCTGCTGACATTGTTTGGCCTCTCACTGCTTAGTTTAGGACAAACCTCTCATTCATGTGCTGCGGACAGCTCGTTAGTGCCGACCCCCACCTTCTACATCTCCCTCTCTCTCCCTTTCTGTCCGTCTCTCTATTCCTCTCTCTCTCCCTCTTTTCACTGACCTCCTTAATTAACTGGTAAGGCGCTGCTGGGAAATTTGCACACAAAGGCCTGGTGTCTAGCCTGTTAGCTTCCCACTACCCAAAACACCCACTTCTTCTGCCTCCACCTCCGTCTCCCTCGCTTCATCCTCATCCTCCTCGGCCCACTACTGTTGTCATACCAGCCCCAAACAGGGGTCATTGTACAGTTGCAGAAAAAACAAAGATAAAATGATTCAGAACATACACAGTGTTCTCGCACAGTCGCACACTTGTTCCTAGTTTGCAGCGAGCCCCTCCTACTCTTTGCTTTTTCCCCATTTCTTTTCTGTGTTAATAGCAGACCTCATTAGAAAGCCTTGTTTGGAAGTGATTCACTGGCGATACACTCTTTTAAGTTGCCTATGTTTGCCTTCTTTCTCCATTTGGTTTTATGGCTATTATTCTTGTTCTGTCTTGTCTATTCGTCATGCCCTCGCCTCCCCTCCCTTTCAGGAAGCCCTTTCGAGTCTTCAGCTGTTTTTGTCGTCCCTGTGGAACGGCTCCCCAAGAGCAGTTAGCTGGCTGTCGGGAACGAGGGCCCTCTAATGGGGCCCGCTCAAGAATGCTGGGGGTAAAGAAGTGTAAACAGGTGGAGCTGCTTGATTATATGGGACCCCCTCACATGCTACGCTCACACACTCCATGTGCGACTGTCTCTTTCTATGTCGTTGTCTCACACACACACAAATGCACTTTCCTGCAGTCCACAAGCAAGCACAACTCCTCTTGAGTTACAAATGTGTAATGTGTCCATTTTTTGTCACATAGATACTAGGCTTTAATGATTTGAGTAAAATATCTAATTGCAGTTTTGCTGACTGATACTCACTAAAAAGTCAAGCTTAAGTACAATATTTATTGTGGAGCATTTCACACCATGGAAAAAATAACTACCATATTCCATCAGTTTTTGCTTTGAAGATGACCAAGTATTCAATAAATATTGTTCATTTATTGTCTATGGACTGAGTGTGTGAGAGAGGAGGTGTGCAGATGAAGACATGCCTTTCTTTCTTTCTTTCTTTGTCCTTTTCACTTTGCTTTGGGTGGGAACAGTGAAAATTCAAAATGTCATCAAAGTTTTCTTTCAAGCAGTTTACAAGAGTAAAAGTAAACTTTAAATTACTTACATTATTATTAATATTACATTATACATTATTATTATTAGTAGTAATTAAAAAAGAGGTGTACATAGTGGTGTAATGCGAGATTGTAGACAGCAACAAATGGTCGAGGGGAGGCATTTTGACGAATATTTATTTTAATGCGAATATACATTTATGCAAACATTCTAATGGGAAGTATGTTCAATTTCTACTAAAGCAGTCTACCTTAATGGTCTCTTAAACCTACAAAATTGTGATTTGTTTACAGCAAAACTACAGCATACTTGATATTTCACACAGTGAGAGGAAAAACAATTATATCTGACCTACTTAGCCATATTTTGTGTTTGTCCACAGTGTGTGTATGCATGCATGTATATGTTTGTGACATATTCTCATATTTGCCTCCAACACACTGCTGATGATGGAATCCTTTACAGCAGAGGAGGAGCACAGGGGCTACAGTAAGAGACAGAAAGAGAGAAACTAACTTCTGTTCGCCTGGGGAGTACTCTGCAGCCCATCTGTTGAAATTGCTCCACATATTGTGACCTAGATAAAGACAAAACTTCACTCTTATAGGTAGCGCTGCCTTCGTCTCTGTTTGACACTTGTCTATTCATTTTAGTGGTCTAGTTGTCTCAAAATAGAGGACTTTTGCATAATTTTCATCTTTACATATGTATGATTTCAATATATTTGTTTTAGAAGATGATATAGGGATGGTATGGTATAAAACTAAATCAAATGAAATAATTTTTTATGTCCACACATCCAATGATTTTATTAAACCTTTTACATGGAGGAAGAAAAACACACAAGAGAGTCAAAAACTTTTACTTTTTTAAGTAACCCTATTGAAGAGATTAAAAGTACTAGCTGCAGTCTACTAGTCAACTTCTGGCTAACCCACATCATACTGTCATCTCTCCATTAATTTAAAAGTGTGTTGCTTTTCTTTTCTTTTCTTTTCTTTTCTTTTCTTTTCTTTTCTTTTCTTTTCTTTCATTTTCAAGGACCCAGTCACTGTAAAAAGAAGATGGAGAGGCAAGGGAAAAGGTTAGAAGAGATATCCCTTGCCTGAATTAAAAGGTAAAATTGAATGGGAGAGTTCCTTTCCAGCCTGACCTTGGAGAAGGACCAGGAGGAGGTCCGTACTCTCTTATGTACCAAGGATGGGAGGTTAAGTGGGGCCGCCAAGGCCACAAATTCACACACATTTACACACACACACACATAGTGTAAATGCACAGAAAAGAAAACACTGTTGAGAGGCTCCTATTGTGCACCTTTTTGACAATATTATGTTTGGGCAAGAAGAACATAAATTTGGCTTCTTTGAAAGAAGTGCACTTCTCAGTCATCTTCAGCCTACTTGAGCTAAAATTAAAGTGGAACCCCTCCTCCTCCTCCTCCTTTAAATCCTCCCCACCACCCACCAACCCATTGTCTCTGCTGCCTCCCTGGATGAGGGCCTCCAAGACCCCATGCACTCTCACCAGGGGCTGCATGCAAGCCTTGAGGTCAGCTGGTGGGTGATAAAGTTCTACAGCTGTCGCACTGGTCCATAGTTTGACAATGCTTTAATGTGATTTATAATTTTATAGAAAAAATGTTCTCAAACAAAGCTCCAGAACATCACGATGTCTAGCAGGTGTGTGTACTATTACCAGGTTAGAGTTAGGCATTGACTGTGAAGAATGGAAGTCGCTGCAGTCTTGTAATTTATAGTTTGTACAATATAATGATTTTAACCATAAGTTCAGTTTGAGAACAAGGGAATAAAGCAACACACTTCGAGGTGAGTGACCCCTCTTTGAGGAAAGTCACCTGTGGACTAACATACATTATGTCAAACAGACAGATAGGTTAACCCGAGTTAAAGTTCCACTACATTTCTGATAAAGATTTATGACACATGTCTCTTGCACCGAACTGTTAGTGTGGTCTATGTAGTCCTTTAATCTAATTGCAACAATTATGACTGCAAGAGCTGCCCAGGCTCACCATGAATCACAAAGTACAGTCAGAGGTCATGTGAAGGCATCACCTTAAAGCAGGAAATACAGAAGACACGGTCATAATCACAGAGTTCTATGCCCCCTTCTCTTTGTCAGCCGCCGCATACCAACATTAAATTTTAAGTGTGAATGTGATTATCGCGTGGCATTCATTTTTAATGGGCTTTGCCTCTATGTGTTTTAGCATACGGCAAAGCCCAGTGATCGGCTGACTCAGGCCCTTTTCTGCTGATGCCGCATATATATCGCATATATACATGCACTGCTTATTCCTCCATCTCACCGAGCCCTCCTAAACTTTTCATTCTACTGCTCCTTTTCTCCTTTCCCTAATCTAAAACCATTTATGATCCCAGTGGCAGGAGGTGGGCCAAGGGGTGCAGAGGGCGAGGCAGCTCTCTCAGAGATTTACCTATCCAACAGGGTTGGACAGCGATTTCAGTGAGTGAGGCAGAACATCTAGGTTGTCCTCAATGTAGATAAACTATGAAATTACTGGGCGACACAAGATCCAAACACCACTCGACTGAGAAATACAGAGAGTTGTGTGAGTAAATCAGCATTGTGTGATCTCACTTTTAATGTAAGGACATGACTTTATATTTAAAAGGTACACACTACAGCTTTGGGGTATGTGTATTTCACTTGAGTCTTCATTCTTGTGACACATTTCTTATTTTTCTCTTCACATTTGAACATAAACATTTGTACTGTCTACTCCTTACATTCTCAAAACTGGTTTGTTACTTTAGTTAAAGGAAAAAAAAAAGGTCAAACACTAATCTGTATTACTGCAAATATCAGCAATCACCTACACTGATTTTTAAAGCTTGGCATTGCCATAAAAACCCATGTCAGTCAATCTCATGTTGTAATGAATGTAAGTGGAGTTATCAGTTATTTTTATTTTGGCCTCTGCATGCCGAATAAGCAGCATGAAGACTGATTTCAGCAAACACAGATGACGACACAAGCAACATTTCCAGATTAAGAGATTACCCACTGTGCAGATTATTTGTCTCTCCCCTCACTGAATTTAAAAAAAATGTACTGAAGTACATTTTCAAATCCTGCAATCTTTTATTTTTTTTAACACAAGTTAAGATTGTTGAGTCAAAACATGTTGTCTTTTAACTATTAAAAACAGAATTCATTATTTCTACTTTTTTCCTTCAAAGACACCTTTCTTTTGTTTGGCCACCTATACTTTATGGACTCTGCCTTACTCTGATTTTACTGATTTTACTTGAGTAACAAAGTTAAATTAGTACTTCAACTTTTACCAGAGCCTTTTTTAAAGAAGCATCTGTAATTCTTCACAGGTAAAAAAAAATGTGAGTAATTCTGCCTGAATATTAATGACTTAAAAATGTCAGTATCAATAATCATAATAATAACAATCTGTGAGAAAATATTTTTTTTCTATTTTCTTCTCCTCTAATTTGTCAGTATATACAGTAAATCTCAACACACTGCCTGACGTAAACTGCCCTTGATGGAATCTGTCAAAGAAAGGATGAAGGTTGACTCAGGAAGCTGTGCGGCCTGTAATGAGTATCCCTCCCTCATATAAAGCAACCAGCCAGACTGTAAAAAGCATGTTACCTATACTCCTACACAGACTTAATAACGCCTGTCGGAAAAAAGAAGAAGAAATAAAGGACGGGTTCACATGAATCACAGAGGGAGCGATAAGGCCTTGAAATTAAAACAGATATATAGCCAGTCCAGTATGGAAATCAATAACACATTATTAACCAAGAGGCCACCCAGAAAGATAGGTGAGGCTTAAATGCATATATATTCATAATAACAATATAAAGATATTATAAATAAAAGGAAAAGGGGAGTAAATATCAAGCTGGCTTTTTATTAGCTGCCAGTCTCCCTGCCAATATGTGCCGCGACTCCGCTGTCCAAAACGGTAACTGTCCAACGCCAGATCAAATTAGAGAGACTGACAGGCAATAAGAAATTGGTGAAGTTAAATGAGCTTCACAGAGTCGTGTACCCAAGCTCTTTAAATATTACAGCCGAAGGTGTCACAAGCTAAAAGGGGCGGGGGGGTAGAGCTAAGGCAACTCCTGATAAAGTTTTATTAAAGCCATATGCATTTTGTCCCCCTGTCAGCCCCCCCTTTCTCCCCCTTCTGCTCATTCTTTGCACCTAGATTGTGATAAGGCTTGACAATGATACTGGCATTCCAAGGACAAACAGCTCACTGTCACTAGGCTTCTATCTGTGTGTGCTGGGTGCCATAACCAGGGCAACACTTTGACTCTCACTTCTACTGATTCATAGATATGACAGATATGACAGAGTGAATAAAAATTAAATACAAAGTATGGCAAAGCTATTATTATTATTGATGTTTTTAAATCTAAATATGAAACTATTAGCAAATCAAAAAGGCTGCAATTTAAATTCAATAAGTGATAAAAAAAAGTAATGATATGTAATGAAATATTTTATTATTTTGAACCTTGTATTACAATTTTAAGTTTCAGTGTTTGGAATACAGGGTAATTCATCTAAATAAAATATAAAATATTTGAAATTATGCTGACGATCAGCTGAAAATTTAGAGGAGTTGTTTTTTATTACCTTCCTCTTCAGTGGCATTTGCCATGTTATTGCTGTTACTGTAACATCTGACCTGAGTGATCTGATCACAGTAAAACCGCTCGCATCTGGCATCAAAATATGTGCCGGATGCATCTCCTGTGACTACATATGATCAAATCTGGGTTTCATCTGCGTTTCCCCACCATTTATTCAAATACAAAATGATGTCACATTTGTTTGCAGGAACAATATGCTTTTAAAGACTCTGATTGTGTTGTCTGCTGTCAACGTGTGTGCGTGTGTTTTCCAGGTATTACTCATGTTGTGGGGACTTGTTTTCTTTCTGGGGGCAAAAAAAAAAAAAAAGTTCCATAACATAACCGATTACATTTTAATGTGTGGTTAGGATGAGGTTCAGATTAGGTTAAGGTTAGTGTTAGGGGTTAAGGACAGTGGTAGTTATGCTTAAGGTTAGAGTAAATCTCCAGGAAAG